>LBNU01026964.1:89093-110850 GCA_014162995.1 Artemisia annua | reverse complement strand
CTATCGACTTGTATCTTAGAGCTAGTTGATATTGAAACAGGAGACCCCTCCCTAGTCTCCGCATAGGATAACCAATGTGCACTTATCGAGTCTAGAGCCAAGAGATGCATCAAAAGATCTCATAGGAACACTTGATAATTCTGCACTGATTGTTCAACAATAAGGACACCAGTTGTAATATTTTGAGTCCTACGTAGATCTTAGCAATCTGCCAAGAGCACTTATGAGGGAATATACATAAGTATTTCCCAGTGATTGAGTGCAAACTCCTGCCAGGGTCAACATCAAACAGCCCTGACAGCAGGTCACTTCGGTAATCTCTTGTAGATTACGCTTAGTGTGTATGGTGGTGTTCCAAAATGTCTACAGTCGTGGGGTGATCTCCAGCGACTCACCTAATCGTTGGTGTACTTCGGTATGTCAGTGAAAGCCCTCCCGGGGGCATCCGATTAGGAACGGCCTTGGTAAGGATTGGAGAAAGTCTTCACACTATGCTGTTGACAATCTCGAAGTCCGAACTTGTAAGTGCCGGTATGTTTATTACTAACCAAGTTCTATGCAGCTCAACATACCATGCTTACCATGTTCACCACCATCACTCTAGTTTCACATGCTCATACCAACATCTAATAGGAGTCGTCAGAACTATTCAACCGTAAAGATCTACTCAACAAAGATGTATGGGCATGTTGGAAAGGCGTACTCACACCAGAAACAAAGAAGCCGACGATTGATGCCGATTGCTGAAAAGATGCAGATTCATCATCTCATGCTTACACTTCAACATCAAATCTAAAGATATCATGATCAAGTAATGGGCTTCAACTATGCTTCCACAACTCTGATGCAGTAGATCATGACCCAGAAAAGTGTAAGCACGACAACATAAAGACTATCACAACATCGCAAAGAGACACATTCACTCAAAGATGACTTGAAGCTAAATATTTGAATGATGAACAAAAGAGCAGAGTCAAAGATCATCCTATACATCAAGGAAGTCATCTTGAGTCGTTTATCAATGAAGAATCAACAACTACGAGCTACAAAAGTATCTACAAAGACCTCAATGCAAGAATTCAAGATTTAATTTCGGGGTGACCTCCCTTAGGGGGAGATTGTTAGGAATACGATTTTTGTATAAGAAAGATTCGGTCACCCCAGATACGATTAAGCGTTGTTTAGCTCGTAGTATTTATAATAGTTAGTAAAACGTAGATTAGAAGTAGTTAGTATTCTCGGAGTCGGGTCGGGTCTTTACCCACTGTCAACCTGATCCGCAGCCCAAGTGGCAACCAACTCATGTACATATAAAAGGCCCTCTCCATCCTTGGAGAGGGTGCACCTCTCATAATCTATTTTCTTTTTTTTTGGTTTTCTCTCTTGGTGCCATCTTCTTTCTCTCTCTACTTTCTCTCTCTAGCTTTCTTCTTCTTTTCTTTCTTCTTGAAACGATCCAACCATGTACACCATACGAGTTTGATGATATGTGATATCTTACAGAGCTGTAGACAGATCACTCCTTTTTTTCAAAATACTGAAAGAACATGTCAAGAAGACAAAATTCAAATGGTCAGAAGAAGTAGAGAAAGCCTTTCAGGCTCTTAAAGTGTTCCTGATCGAATTGCTAACCTTGACAACACCATTCCTAGGTGAAACTTTAACAATGTATCTAGCGGCTTCCAACGAGGCCATAGGATCAGTCCTGGTAGCTGACCGAGACAGTAAGCAGATGCCAATATACTTCATCAGCAAAGCGCTTCATGATGCAAAGTTACGATACCCGTCTATCGAAAATCTTGCATACGCTCTATACATCTCAGCCAAACTGCTAAGGAAGTACTTCCAGGCACACCCAAAAGAGGTCATCACAGACCAACCCCTGAAACAAGTATTGCCGAAACCCAAGAACGCAGGACGACTAACTTACTAGGTAATTGCCTTGTGAACACCAAATCACATACAAGCCCAAGCACTCCGTAAAAGGACAAGTTATGGCAGATTTCATGGCAGAAATTGACTATAAGGAGGAAACAACAAACACGGAGTACCAACCCACTCGTACAAGGCAAATTCCTGAACTTTGCCCCGACACCTGGATGCTGTTTACGGATGGAGTGTAGTAACCCACAAATTTCCCTCTAACTCCCTATAGGTTAGAAATGCCTTACTAACTTAACTTAGGCCTTCATAAAGCACAAACTAGGTTAGAAATGCCTATAGGAATTTCCCGAGCCAAATTTTTGCCTTATTATATCTTTATGACCTAACTAACCCTTAGACAAGCTCACGTATCCACCAATGCCAACCACTACTATGTTTACTTAATGTAAACATCCCGGTATGTCAAGTCAAGGTTTTAAATAGATTTTCTCTAAGAAAACTATCACTCTAGTATACAATACTTGTTAGAAAACCCTAATTGCACCTATGTGTGTACAGTTAGCTTTAAAACCCTAATTGCTTATCCATATGATGAGGTGAAAAGTGTACCCAGTTTAGAGGGTCATTTAAGCCCTAATTCGTGTTAATATGATCAAATATTGCCCTAAATCGTTCCTTTTGTCATTTTAGGTACTTTTGAGAAGAATTCTGGAAAACACATCATTTTGGACGTTTTTGGAGCATAAAGTGAAGAAAACGACAAAGTCTCAAAAGAATGCTGGAAATCCTTCCTGACGGCGTCAGAGTCACAAGGTGACGCCGTCAGCCAACCAAGACAAAGGAGTGGATTCTGACTATACGTGACGCCCTAAGAAGAAAATGTGATGTTTACACCTGACGGCGTCAGGTGTTAATAATCCTAGGCCGTCAGGTGTAATGCTAAAGAGTGACGGCCCAGAGCAAGTTTACAAGTGACGGCGTCAGAAGTAGATCTAGGCCATCCGAGAACCCTAATGGCGGCGAGCTGACGGCGTCAGAGCGTATAAGCTGACGCCGTCAGAGTGTATTTTCTATATATACTTTTCTATTTTTCATTCATTAGTGTGCAACTTTTTGGGAACAAACCCTAGACGATTTTGACAGCTTTTTCAAGGGTTTTTCACCCTTGATTCTTCCATGTTCAATTAAAGATAAGTCTCCATTCAAATTAATCAATATGTCTATGTGTTGGTTAATTATATCTTATGCTTGTCTTTCAATTAACATGCTAGGCTAGATTTATTTTGTGTTTGCTTAGATCTAATGAAACCTAACTATTGATTATTGGTTGTTGGTGTGTTATTACTTGTATTGGATGATTGTTTATCGATGTTAGGCTTAAGAAAACTGGCTAACCTCCTATACGGTAACTTGCTTGAACGTCTTAAGAAACATGAACCAATGCGTACTAGGTTTTTATGGTTGTATTTAATGCATGAGCGAATTCTAATGATCCCATGTTAGGAGCTTCTAGCAGGCTCGACATAGGAGTGAAGTAGGAGCTTATAGAGTTGGGGAAGTACGTACGCCACCCCACGAATGGTATTAAGGAATACACCCGTCATCCACGCAATTAATACACACTAATTAACCGGTAAAAGATAGTTAGGGAGTAAGGAAATCTAAGTAAACACACTTGTCTCCATATAAGTTTCACAACCTTTTATTTTCTTGTTATTTTATTTTAATTGCAATAGTAGTTTTTGGGTTAGTTGACTAGCAACTAATTCCGCCCACTCCTTCAAACCCGAGATTTTACTTGCTTTAAAAAAATATAAAAATACAAAAATAATCATCCCTCATCCTTAGACCTATTAGAGTAGTTTTTCATACCTAACGAACACTATTCCCTGTGAGAGAACGATCAATCCCCCGTACTTACCACTACACTATACTACATCGGTCAGGTACACTGCCTGGTGGGATTGCAAGCTTCTCAAGATCCCTTGAGAGGTAAAACCTGTTGCGTGGTCGCAATCCCGCGCATCAAGTTTTTGGCGCCGCTGCCGGGGAATAGGTATCGTTTAGGTTGAATTTTTATTTTATTAGGTCTACTCATTAGATTCCTATCTAGTGAGAGTTTATTTTCTTTTTGTTAGCTTTCTAGTAGTCTATCTCTTCTTTGTGTCTTTGTTCGTAAAAACCTTTACATTGACTCTTCCGTTCACCATTATGGAGTATGCGAATCCACCATACCATCGACCACGAAATCCATTCAACCCTATTGACATCTTGATGTTCAAACAATATCGAGATGAACCCGTATATGATGCATGGACTCGTTTTAAAAATTTACTCCGAATAGTCCCTCATCATAGCTTCGATTTAGCATCCCTAACCCAAATCTTTTACTATCGTGTCGATCGATGTGACCAAATGTGCATTGAGGATTTTGCCAATGGGGATCTTAGGGAATTAAATGCTGAAGAAGCATGGGATACTATAGAAGAGTGTGCCCAATATTATTATAGAGTTGACAACCCAACAAATAATTTAAGGATCATGAATCAAGTTTGTTTGGGGATGAATATGTTAGTGTTGAGATACCTAAGTGCATGTCATGGTTAGGAGCCACCATAATACAAGATGAACACTTAGGTAATCTAGATACAATGGAGGATGAGGTGGATAATCCAAGCCCACAAAGTACCCCACATGTCCTACCATTATTTGAGGCACACACATTGCCCGTGACTTACCCGGAAGAAGTAGAGGAGACTTTAGGAATCCCAATGGAGGTAGAACCCTTGGACCAAACACCAATAGAGGATATAGGTTTGAATACTTGTAGTGATAACCTTACTCTTAGTTCTAGGGGATTTTCTAGTGTTGATGAACCGGAACCTCAATCTTTGCACAACTTTCCATCCTTAGATTTACATCTAGGAGACAAAAGAGGAACCGACCCACCCATCATCCATTATATCTGGGTAGTTTTAGGATGAAGGAAGCCATTCACTCACCCCCGTCACCTCACGTGGCATATTTCCACCCTAAGGGTGTGTATCGCTACTTCCACCCGCACTTAATTCTAAGTGTAGGGAAAACCTCCCCTATTTCTGTTAAATAAGGGTAGAGTCAGGCTCGTGACTCGAACAAAAACAAGCGCTTATTGGGAGGCAACCCAAGCTTTATTTGCTTTATTTGTTTTGTTTGTTTGATTTTATTTGTTTCCGTATGTATGTTATTTTTCTTGTTATTGATTCATGCTTCAAAAACTAACTTGTGAAAATGCTTTATTTTGTTTTTAACTTCGTCTTAACTACATATAAAGGTATTTTGCAAAAGATAAGTGTAAGGGAAATCTAAATCGGTTTATAAGAACGAATGAACATGAATCATAACAATGTAAATTAACGTACATATTAGTTCTTGTTTGAGTCAAATGCGTGTATCGAGTCATAATGATGTTTTTGCAGGAATTCCAGGAAGTAAGGTATAGTTTTTCCAAAAATTTTCCAGAAACTTAACATGAGAATTCTGTCACATCATTTCTGACGGCGTCAGGCACTACAACCTGATGGCGTCAGGCAGTAATTTTCTGAAAGTTTTGAAAGTTTTGTTTTTCTTCCGGAATCATAAAAAGTTTTGTTAATTCTCTAACTTATAATCTCCAGGAATTCTGCAAAAACATTCATTCCACAAGCATTATATCCTATTATAGATTATACCGCCGATTTTAGGCAAGGTTCGCCTTTATTGTTTTTCAGGTTAACAGGTTATTTTGGACAAGGAGATGATTTATATTTCGGAAGGGAAGCTTTGAGCGTTCATCTTTCTTGGAAGAAGATCTAACCATGTTACCTCACTATCCATACCAAACGAATCAGGGGAGTATTTGTTTCATTCTTTCATTTTCATTACTTTCACATCTTTTATGTGAACATTGGGGACAATGTTCGGTTTAAGTGTAAGGGGGGTAAATGAAGACACCTTAGAGAATACAATTGCGCTTGATTTTTGTTTGTTTGATAGTAAATTTGTAATAAAACCGAAATAAATATTTGTTAGGGCAATTTTAGCGCCAATTTAAAATTTTTTACAACATTTAGAAGTGAAACTTTGGTCCTAATAAGCGTCTCATGGATAGGAAATTATATGACTAGCACAAAACCGTACCACTAAAAATTTTTTCCACCCCAAATATCTGAGGTTCGCCCCTAGAATTGGTAGGAAAAGCATTTATGCTATGATGTGTGTACCGGTAGCACTTAGATTCTAGAACTTGCGTTAGGACCATCTCAAATCCACAAGTGAGACTACAATCGTGTAGTTAGATCTACTACATGATAAGAGGCATTAGGATTAACCCCTTGTTTTACACCCGTGTTTTTGTTATAATTACATTGGCTACATTGGTCAAGTAATTCTCCCACACCCTTTGTGTTGTACCCATTTTTGGTACACGATACCCCTAGTACACCCCTCAGAGCCTATCTCTTCGTTTCGATCTTTGAGCATCTTACTCAAAGTGAGAATTTGTTACACCCCACTTAAATGTACACCCAAATCGCCTTAGCCCACCTTGTATGCACTTATCTTTAGTGCATTATTATGACAACATTTGTGTTAAACCCTTTGTTAATTATCTAATTGATTACATGGTTGCTAAGTCGAGTCATATCTTGTACATATTGTTTTGGGACGATTGGGACTCATGGGTAAAGTACTAGTTTAATGGAGTAATGGGGAATAACAACACTATTACCCCCATATGTGCTAAATATTTTTTAAAAGTACTCCAACTTTTTCAATTATCTTAATTCGAGTCATTAGATTAGTTATTTGTAAAGTATGTAAAAGTTCAAGTGTAAGGGGAGAACCGAGGTCCCTATGATGTATTATTTTGGATGGTAGGGCAAGAGTGTATGCAAAAAAAAAAAGAAAAAAATCGAAAAAATCAAGAAAAATACAAAAAAATGAGAAAAAGAGAAGTAGAAAAAAACATACGGACTACCATCCCGTTTCTTTTTATGCTTATTAGTTTTTGATTAGCTTATGTCGAGTCTAGCCTTGGCTTAGCAACGCCATATTGTACATGTCATTAATCAAGATCTTTAACTCGCCACCAGTAAAATATCCCTTATCCAACAAAACCGTGTTTATCATATCCCTACACCTCATTACAACCCTATTTGTAAAGCCCTCTTTGATAGTTTATCTTAGGTGCTTACGCCTAGTGGAGAAGGTTTTCGATCCTTTCCCAAGCCTATGGTAATCTATTTGCTATGACAGGTAGTGAGAGATATTGTTCATTTTCATTTATGAGATATAATTCTATGACACCTGAGAGATGTGAGTATCTAAACACTACTTGTGAGGTGCTAGTGTGTAATCTCCGTGCTTATTATGATTAAAGTGGAACGATTATTTGTTGTAATTACTTTTATATTAGTGTTAAATGACCCCTAACTTGTATTTTGATTAGAATAAAAGCGCATTTGCTTGAGGACAAGCAAATCTCAAGTGTAAGGGTATTTGATAAGGCGAAAAGTGTACCGCTTTTCGGGGGTCATTTAAGCCCTAAATCGTATTTATTTGATCAAATATTGCCCTAAATCGTTCCTTTTGGCATTTTAGGTACTTTGGAGAGAAATTCTGGAAAAGGAAGCATTTTGGACGTTTTTGGAGCATAAAAGTGAAGAATTCGACAAAGTGCCAAAATTCTGCTGAATAGTACCCTTGACGGCGTCAAGCTTGGATGTGACGCCGTCAAGTCTTGATAAGCCAGAACGGATTAAAGAGGGACGGCGTCAAGAAGGCCATCAAGAAACCCTAACCACGGCGAGGTGACGGCGTCAAGGCTATAACGTGACGCCGTCAGATCTGTTTTTCTATATATATTCGCATAATTTTTAGTCATTAGTGTGGAACTTTTTAGAGAGAAACCCTAGACGATTTTTGCAGCTTTTTTAAGGGTTTTATACCCTTGGATCTCTCATGTTACATTGAAGATAAGTAATCAATTAATCATTCAATATGTCTATGTGTTGTTTGATTCTATCTTGTTCTTGTCTTTTGTTTAACATGCTAGGCTAGATTTTCTTTGTGTTTGCTTAGATCTAATGAAACCTAACTATTGATTATTGATTGAATGGTGTGTTATTAATTGTATTGGATGGGTGATTATCGATGTTAGGCTTAAGAAAACTGGCAGACTTCCGGTTGGTAACATGCTTGAACGTCTTAAGAAACATGAACCAAGGTGTACTAAGGTTATTTTGATTGTATTTAATGCATGAGTGAATTCTAGTGATCCCATGTTAGGAGCTTCTTAGCCGGCTCGACATAGGAGTGAAGTAGGATCTCATAGAGTTAGGGGAAGTCCGTACACACCCCTACGAATGGTATTAAGGAATACAATCCGTCATCCACGCAATTAATACACACTAATCAATCGGTAAAAGATAGTTAGGGAGTAAGGAAATCTAAGTAAACACACTTCTCTCCATATTAGTTTTCACAACCATTTACTTTCTTGTTATTTTATTTTATTTGCATTAGTAGTTATTTGGGTTAGTTGACTAGCAACTAATTCCGCCCACTCCTTCAAACCCGAGATTTTTACTTGCTTTCCTAAAAATAATAAAATACAAAAAGAATCTTCCCTCACCCCTAGACCTATTAGAGTAGCTTTTCAATCCTAACGACACTATTCCCGCAGAGAACGATCAATCCCCCGGTACTTGCCACTACACTATACTACATCGGTCAGGTACACTGCCTGGTGGGGATTGCAAGCTTCTCAAGATCCCTTGAGAGGTAAAACCTGTTGCGTGGTCGCAATCCCGCGCATCACCATACATGTTCTAAAGTGTTCAAGGCTTAGGTATGACTTACATTAGAAACCTTAGGATATATTATACTCCCTAGATCATAGTACAACTTCATAGAACTTAGGTACAAGTCCCATAAGCACAAAACCCTAACTAGGTCATAACTTCCCGGAAACTAGCTTTAACTTTTCTAAATCCTTACCATAAGCTACCACCACTTAGTATAAGCTTCTTAGGATTTAGTATTAGTCACTAAACACTCATAGGGCACTAAACTAGGCACCAAACCCTAGGCAAAACCCTAAATCCTTTCTAGACAAAACTAGGTTAAAACAAAACCTAAAACCAAAACCAAGCTACCTTAGCACCTCAAAACTAGTAACCAAGCACCCTACTTCCTCCCTAGAACCTAGCTAGCACCCTATCACCTCCCTAGCAAGCAAGCAAGGTGGTGTGTCACCACCTTGTCACCTCCTTCCTTCGTTAAACCACCATGGCCACAACCGGCCTAAGGGCGCCCCCTAGCTACCCATAGCTCGCCATAGTCACCCTCCTAGGCATCCTTAGTCACCATGTAGCCTTGCCTAATCACCTACCCCCTCCTCGCCACCTCGTGCTCTCATTTCTTGGGCACTACTCATTCGTACCCTATAAATAGTGAGCCAAACCCTTCCACTTCTCTTCACACCTTCCTCTCTTCTTTATCACACACACTTCTGTAGTATTAGTAGCTTAGAACACCTAGGAGTCGAGTACACTAGCCTTAGTTCCCTTTCGAGTTAGGTTTTGAGCCGAGAAAACCCTAATAGCTACGTTAAGCCATATACGACCTAGGTAAGCTTCTACCTTGATCCTAGTAGCCTTATAACTGATATATAACATCTAGGATATGCATTAGAATCCTTAGGATAACCTTGAACCTTTCCTTTTAGAAGTTTTCATTTAGAAACCCTAATATTAGATAATTAGGTAATTATGTGCTAAATTGCCTCGTTATATATGTGATATAATCTGATTAGGGACACTTAGTTAAGTAAATATTAACTAAACATAAGCTAGGAAACTTAATTATCTCAATAGAATACAATTTGCATGGAAAAAGGACTAGTTTTGCAATAGTTTTCATGCATAGGTGTATATACTATAAATTCCTGAAACTATAAAGTTTAGGGACTGTTTTTGACATTCCTTAAATGTTATAAGTGCAAGCACTCTTTTTACAAAGTTTTAAAACCTTAGGATAGAAAGTAAAACAAGTTATATAGTTAAAAGGACTAGTTTTGCAAATATAGTTAACTTGAGAGTAAAATATGTAAAAATTGAAAGTTAGTATAATCTAAGGACCATTTTTGTCATTTCTCTAAAATAGTTAAGTTTAGGGACTATTTGTGCAAGAGTTAGATAGTTATATACTTAAATGTTATAAGTTTATAAGTTCAGGGTAGAAAATGTAAATATATAAACTTAAAGGATATAAACGGACTATTTTCATATAAGTATCACAAACCTATTTTCCTAGTTATAACATGACACAATACTAGGGAGCTTCATGTGAGGGGTATCATGTGGATATTTCGTCTTGACGAGTCAGCTAGGTTTACGATTTAAAGTGCCCTGGCTCCTCAAACGATTATATGCATGACCTCTGAATTATGATGGCCCGAACGGTGTCATGTTATAACTAAAACTTAATAACAACATAACTCAATACTAGGGAACTTCGTGTGAGGAGTTATATACTTCTGAATTATGATGGCCCGAACGGTATTATGTTGGCACCATAATACAATAGTAGGGAGCTTCATATGAGAAGTTATACTTCTGGATTACGATGGCCCGAACGGTGTTATGTTATATATACAAATCCTAAGAGTGATTAGTTAAGAAAACCTAGAATAAGACTTGACATACACACACCTATACTACCGTCAGGATATGTGAGTAAGCTGTCTAAACCCCTACCCTACTTACCTAAGACCCAGGTGAGTTTTGTAGCCTCACACTTTTTAAATACTTTACAAACCCTGTGAGGGGGATACTTGCTTTAAACCGAATACAAGTCTTTTCTATCGTTATTGCACAAGTGATACTATCTGCCACCATTACATAACTAAAATTTATGAGCCATAATCACTTGTGGGTTTTACACAAGTGAACGCGAGTGTAGTTGATAGATCTATTGGAGTTTGACACCTCCCGTTGGTTTACCTCAGCCGGGTAACCAATAAGTACACCTCTAAGGATTAACTTTGGCAAGTTATCCTTCTTGTCCCCTCATGGTTGGGTTTGCAGCCCCCATGACCCGGACTATTAACGTGCGGTTTCATGAGCTTAGTGCAATAATACTACTTAAAAACCTTTACTCCTCGAGTTTAAGCTGAACCCTGTGGATCTTGTATTCACCCTTTACTCACTAAAACCTATGACTCTCACTCAACCTAGTGTTGACTTTTAAGCATGTTATCCTAGGTATATGAGCCCTTTAGGAACCCTGGCACGGTGTGACACTGGACATGAGGACATCTATAATAGTTATCATTCATCAGTTTTTCCTTAAAATGAGTCTTTGGGACCTCACTTTGGTAAAAGTATATCTTTTACTGTAAAAACTCAGATGAATAAATGAATGATAACACCCTTTTTCAAAAACGTCTCTTTTCGAGTCGTTTTCTATTATCTTGACTTTGTTTCCATGAAGTAATACCCCAACTCTAAATCCGCTGCGATCTATAAAAAATGGGGGTGTTACAGATTGGTACCAGAGCCTCAGTTATAGAGAACAAAAGGTTTTTCCTAAAACTATAACCATTTTTCAAAAAGTCCTCCGTGCCAGAAGATACTCCGAACTGCCTCTAGGTTAGACTTTCTAATTTGCCTTTAGGTAAACCTTTTAATTTGCCTTTAGGTTAGATTTTCCCCGATTTGCCTTTAGGTTGGACTCACTATTGCATCCTCTAACTTGCCTCTAGGATTAGATACCCTATTGCACTCCCCATATTACCTTTAAGATAGTTATATAGGTTAGAATTATACTAAGGCATTTACTCGGAAATGACAGTTAGATATGTCATCCTTTAACAATCCTATCATAGTGTTAGACACTGATGATAAGGATACCTCATCGGATAGTTATGAGTATTCTCCGGCTACTCCTAGTCACTCCTCTACTGGCTCTAATTCTCCAGAAGAATTAACCCAGAATATCTTAGTTAACTTAGGAATAAAGCCTTCCCCGAATGATCCCTATATGCAAGCATATAATGGATATATGCAAGCATATGGTAGTAACATTCCTACAGTACCTACTAAAACCCCTACACCCTCTATACCCCACTATAATACCCAAGATTACTATGTTCCCGAAATAGCTTCCCCTCCTCGTAAGAAATTGCGTATTAGACCACCTTCACCTTCCCCTAGATTTGAAATAGGAAATAGTTCTTATAAAACACCTTTAGAAAGGCACGAAAAACAAATAGAAGATATACTTAGTCATTTTGATAAGTTATCCCTAGGGCGTATAGAAGAAGTAGAAAATAGGATAAGTGACTTAGGAAAAAGTAGGATAATAATTCAAAGAGATTACACTAAGCTAGAAAAAGAATTAGAGAAACCCGTAGTCAAATCTTTAAGTTACAAACGAAATATGAAGGACACTCTGACGAAGTAGTTACCGCACATGTTAGACTTTCCACTATAGAAATGATCTTAGAAGATCTTAGGGATAGTCATAAGTCTGACATAAGAGATCTATTAGAAGCAATCCAAGAGCTTAAGAACAATAAAGGAACAAATTAGTAAGGTTATAGGTATTTTAAATGGTTTACTAGGTAGTATAATAGGTAATATATGCATAGTTCACCCTGTAAGATATAGGAAAAGTTAATATAAGAAATATAGTTTGCCTATATATCCCATACCCTATGCCCTATATTTAGGAACCTTAAAACTAGAGTCCCTTAGATTAATGCCACTATGCCTTTAAACGAGGGGAAACGAATTTCTGAGGAATATAGTAACTCTTATTAGGAATCCCGCCTTTTAGTTTAGGATCCCCTATACTTACTGATATGTGCTATTTCACACATACTTTTGACCTTAGTTTAAGTGATATAAAGACCAAAAACTAACGTTAAACGCCAAAGATATCGTGTTTTTGTGTTTGTGATCGTGCGGGAAAGGATATTGCATAAATGGCATGAAAATCAACCAAAAAGCCTAAAACGAGCACGAGATGTGGAAAGGTGTCAAAAAGCCGAGTCAACGATGATATCTACTTAAGAAAAGCCCAAGACGACAAAGTTATTTCTTAAAAGCTCTAGAAGATGTTAGAAACACTTAATCGAAGTTGAAAGAGATTCATAAGGAAAAGCTTCCCAAATTCGAGCAAGTGATCGTATTTACATCTTTGAAGACCTTTGAAATACGAGTCAACTCAAGTCCTCAAGTTACCGAGTGTTACGTTTAATGTTTAAGAACGTTTAGTAGTTTGTAACATAGTTTTAGTGCAATATCATGAATTGTAAAGGTTCAAGGGCTAAACGTGCAACATCGCCAAACATGTGCAAGCTCTTGACCTATAAATAGAAGCTTAAGCCTCATTGTGAAGGTAGGTTAGTCTTTAGGTTAGTTTTAGGATTAGTTTTAGGTTAGTCTTAGCTTATTTTTGTATTAGGTGAGTTTTATTTTTATGCAAGTTTATTTCCATGTCTTAATATCTTTCTTTAGCTTATTTTATGCTTCAACTTAATCTTTCTTTTAAGTCTTTAAATCTTTTGAGCTTATTTTCATGTCATCTTAATCTTTACTAAAGCTTTTATAAACTTTCATCACCTTTTCATGTTATTTTGTATTCGAATGGTTTGAAGAATGGGTTAGGGTTTGTTTTGAGTCGTAAGCTTTTATAACAACTTATTTAGTGTCTAAAATTAGCTTCTTATTAAGTTTTCATAAGTTTTTTATTGAATTTTATCATTAGATTTACATACAAAAAAGGTTCCAGCTTCTATAAATTGGTTTTTGCGAGTTTAGAGATTTCATTTTAGGTTATTGCGAGTATGGTTTTAGGGTATTGCGAGTATGGAAGTTTTGTTTAAGTTTCTGCGAGTATGGTCCATGTTCTGCGAGTATCATGATCTTTGCGAGTATGAGATTTAGACTTGCGAGTATGGGACATGTATCTTGCGAGTATGCTTCCATTTTTGCGAGTATCAAATGATAGCTTGCGAGTATGAGAAATTTTTGCGAGTAAGGTGCATTGTTTTGCGAGTATGACATTTTTATTTTTGCGAGTATGGCCTTTTTAGCGAGTAAGGTTTTAGATTTCTTGCGAGTATGATGTTAGTTTTGCGAGTAAGACCTTAGTTTTTGCGAGTATGGGTTTTCTTGGTATTTTGCGAGTATGGATTCTCATTTTTAGCGAGTATGGATTTAGATTTCTGCGAGTATGGGTTGCTAGTTGCGAGTATGGGATGTTTCTATGTTCTTGCGAGTATCATTTCTTTTATACGCCGAGTTAGGCATTGTTTCACCTCATCGTCTCATCGAGTGAGGTTTTATTTTTATTAGATCTAGACGAAATGCTGTCGAATTTTCTTAAGATCTTTTTAGTTACGTTTTCTTATTTAAGTCTTATGTCTTTTCGTTTTTAGTTTTAAACTTCAATTACGTTTACTGTTTACAAGTCTTTTAATCTCTTTATCGCTTTACCTTCTTTTAAATGAGTCGTGAGTAGTTTAATCGTGTTTGCTTGGCGACTCGAGTTTGTGAGTTAAGTGCGGGTTTTAAACGTTTGTGATTAATAATCGACAGATTACTTAGACGTGTGATTTAATTATTCAAAGACTAAAACCTTTGGACGATTAATTCACTCGTCTTGAGTTATTAGCTCTTCAAAAGATTAATTGACAACTAATCTCGAGAAAGAAAAATAACTCGTCACAAACATTTAGCTCAAGCTTAACGAACTTGCTCGCGTCGCTTTGCAAACACATTGTCTTTTAAATTCATTTACCGGTTTTCATTATTTATCGCACTTTTAATTACCGCTTTCTTTACGTCATCTTATTACATGCTCTTTACTTGTTTACTTATTTCATGTCGTTTTACTGCTTTACTTTATTTTAATTACATTTTAATGTGTCGTTGTAGTATAGTTAAACAAAAATCATCTTTCAAACCCATTCATCTCACATAGCTCACGATCTTGAGTGACGAGATCAGTTCAACCCTCGTTGGGACTACGACCCGAGTTTACGAGCTTCACCGCTTGCTAAAACGCTCTCATCACTTACTAACCCCGGTATCAGACAATGTTCTAAGAAATTAGAACTTGTACCATCCGTCTCTACGCAAGATTCTCTTAGAACTTGCGAAAATGTCTAAATTGGATATGACATTATTCTTATCCCATCTTATCTTGCGAACGACCTAGAATGGCACATACAAGATCAACTACACCTGCTACTCCCACTACACCTGCCATGACTCAGGAAGACATGATTCAGGAAGACATCCAGCGACTAGTGACAGACAGTGTGACTTCAGCACTAGGAGCTAGGGATGCCAACATGGCTAGAAACCCCGAAATTCCTGTAGTGAAGAAGAGTAACTACAAGGAGTTTATGAGCTGTCAACCCTTTAATTTTAAGGGAACAGAAGGGGCCATAGGATTGATCCACTGGTTTGAGAGATGTGAATCAGTATTTGCTCGTAGTAACTATACTGAGGATTGTAAAGTTAAGTTTGCTACCGGGACACTTACCGAAGAAGCGTTATCCTGGTGGAACTCGTATGCACAACCAATAGGTATTGAGGAGGCATAAAAGCTCCCTTGGAACGACTTTAAGCAACTTATGATTGGGAAATACTGTCCTAGAACGGAAGTTAAGAAAATGGAAGACGAGTTCTATAACTTGTCAGTGAAAGGGAACTCTGTAAAGACTTATATTAGGAGATTTCAGGAATTAGCAACTTTGTGTCCAACAATGGTGCCAACTACTGAAAAGACAATAGAAGTCATCATCGGAGGTTTGCCCCGGAGTATCAAAGGGAACGTTACTGCCTCTAAACCTCAAACGTTAGAGGAAGCCATTAATATCACTTTGAGATTAATGGACTAAGTAACAAAGCACAATTCTGTGCCAGTGCCCAACGATAGCAAACGAAAGTTCCATGATGGGAGAGCTTTCGGGAATACCCGTAATATAGGTAGTAGTCGTCGTATCAAGCCCTATCCTCAACCAAACCCAAGGCAAGAAGCTACTAGAGCTTATGCCGCCACTCCAACTGAGGGAAGTGGTTATGCTGGGAAAGCCCCTCTGTATAGGAGATGTGCTATGCATCACACAGGGCCTTGTTTCATTAAGTGTACTATATGCAACAAGGTGGGCCATCAGCCAAAGGATTGCAAGGATAAAGGACCAATTACTGGGGGGTAATCAGCCACCAGTATCGGTTACTTGTCATACTTGCAGAAAGACGGGGCATTACGCAAGTAAGTGTCCAAAGAAAAATACTGACGGTGCCCAGGGAATAGCATAAATGTTGAGGGATAGAAACGATCCACAAGATCCGAGCGTAGTTACGGGTAAGTTTCTTTTAAATAATCATTTAGTTACAGTACTCTTTGATTCGGGAGCCGATAGGAGTTTCGTATCTATACCTTTTGCCTCTAGACTTAGGATCAAACCCGTAGCTTTAGATACTTACTATGAGATAGAAATGGCCGACGGAAATCTAGTTAGTATTAACACCATCCTTAAGGGTTGCACCCTAACCTTACTTAACCACCTATTCAAAATCGATCTTATACCCATAAGACTCGGTAGTTTTGACGTTGTTGTGGGAATAGATTGATTGTCCAAGAATCAAGCCAAGATTCTTTGTGACGAGAAAATCGTCCAAGTACCTATCAACGATGAAACTTTAATTATCCGAGGAGATCGAAGTAAGACTCGTCTTAACTTCATCTCATGTATCAAAACGGAACGATACATCTCACCAGGTTGTCAAGTCTTTATTATTCAAGTAACAGAGACTAAGCCAGATGAAAAACAACTGGATGAGATCCCTGTAGTCAGGGAATACCCAGAGGTTTTTCCTAAGGATTTACCCTGCTTACCTCCAGACCGTCAAATAGAGTTTCAAATCGATTTAATTCCCGGAGAAGCACCTATAGCTCAAGCACCCTATAGGTTAGCCCCTTCAGAGATGAAGGAACTCTCTGAACAACTCCAGTAATTAACTGATCGAGGTTTTTTTCGCCCAAGTACGTCACCTTGGGGAGCTTCGGTATTATTTGTTAAAAAGAATGATGGATCATTTAGAATGTGTATCGACTATCGTGGATTAAATAAACTTACCGTCAAAAATCGATACCCATTACCTAGGATAGACTATCTGTTTGATCAACTTCAAGGTTCGAGTATATATTCGAAGATCGACTTACGATCAGGTTATCATCAACTGAGAGTAAGGGAAGAGGATATCCCTAAGACTGCTTTCAGAACAAGGTATGGACACTATGAATTTCAAGTGATGCCATTTGGTTTAACAAACGCACCTGCGGTTTTCATGGATCTCATGAACCGAGTGTGTAAACCATACTTGGATAAATTTGTCATAGTATTCATAGATGATATCCTTATCTATTCTCGTAACGTGGAAGAGCACGCTAAACACTTGAGAATAATCCTAGAACTACTTAAGACAGAGAAACTTTATGAAAACTTCTCTAACTGTGAATTCTGGATTAGTGTTGTGCAATTTCTCGGACACTTGATAGATAAACAAGGACTTAGTGTCGATCCTATAATAATCAAAGCCGTTAAAGATTGGCCGTGTCCCACTAATCCTACCAAGATACGAAAATTTTTAGGATTAGCAGGCTACTATCAAAGGTTTATTGAGGGATTTTCAAAAATAGCAAAACCTTTGACAGAGCTAACCCAGAAAAACAGGAAGTTTGACTGGGGAAAAGATCAGGAGATAGCTTTCCAACATTCGAAGAGAAAGTTGTGTGAAGCTCCGATCTTAGCATTACCAGAGGGAAACGATGATTTTGTCATTTACTGTGATGCTTCACATCGAGGTCTTGGAGCTGTGTTGATGCAAAGAGGTAAGGTAATTGCTTATGCATCACGACAACTCAAGACACATGAGGAAAATTATACTACCCACGATCTAGAATTAGGAGCAGTAGTGTTTTCTCTGAGAATATGGAGACATTATCTGTATGGCACTAAGCGTACGGTTTTCACCGATCGCAAAAGCCTATAGCATATTCTTAATCAAAAAGAGTTAAACATGAGACAAAGGCATTGGGTAGAACTGCTCGCTGATTACGATTGTGAGATTCGTTACCATCCTGGCAAAGCTAACGTAGTACCAGATGCTTTGAGCCGAAAGGAACGAATCAAACCACTTAGAGTTAGGTCGTTAGTTATGAATCTTCATTTGAATTTACCATCTCAAATACTCAAAACCTAAAATAAAGCCCTAGAAAGGGGAGATCGTAAACTTGAGAATTTACAAGGGATGGATAAGGCTTTTGAGATACGTTCAGATGGAACTCGTTGTATTAAGGGTCGGAGATGGTTACCACATCATGGTAACTTAAGAAATTTGATAATGCACGAGTCCCATAAAACTAAGTACTCCATCCATCCAGGTTCTGACAAGCTGTATCAGGATCTGAAGAAACACTATTGGTGGCCTGACATGAAAGCATCCATTGCTAGATATGTGGGCAAGTGTTTAACATGTTCTAGGGTAAAGGCTGAATGTCAAAATCCATCCGGCTTATTGGTACAGCCTGAGATTCCCATTTGGAAGTGGGAAAGAATTACGATGGATTTTATCACAAAACTACCCAGAACATCTAACGGGCATGATACTATTTGGGTAATAGTTGATCGCCTTACGAAATCAGCTCACTTCATTCCTATACGAGAAACGAATGATATGGAAACCCTTGCTAGGTTGTACCTCAAGGAAATAATTTCCCGACATGGAGTGCCATTATCAATCATATCGGATCGTGATTCTCGTTTCACGTCCAGATTTTGGCAATCTATGCAACGTGCCTTAGGTACTCAGATAGACATGAGTACGGCATATCATCCTCAAACCAATGGTCAAAGTGAAAGAACTATCCAAACTCTTGAGGATATGCTTCGAGCATGTGTGATAGATTTTGGAAAAGGATGGGAGAAACACTTACCGTTGATAGAATTCTCGTATAATAATAGTTATCATACTAGTATTAAGGCAGCGCCGTTTGAAGCACTTTATGGACGAAAGTGCAGATCCCTTGTCTGCTGGGCCGAAGTTGGAGAAGTTCAACTTACGGGGCCAGAGATAATCCATGAGACAAATGAGAAAATAGTTCAAATACGGCAACGCTTACAGGCTTCTAGAGATCGGCAAAAGAGTTATGCCGATAATAGACGTAAGCCATTAGAATTCCAAGTCGGAGAAAGGGTTATGTTTAAAGTTTCACCTAGGAAAGGTGTCCTTCGTTCCGGAAAGCAAGGAAAGCTTAATCCGAGATACATTGGACCATTTAAGATTATTGAGAGAATTGGTCCGGTGGCATACCGACTTGAATTGCCGGAAGAACTAGGAAATATACACGATACATTTCATGTCTCTAACCTTAAGAAATGTCTATCGGATGAATCACTCATCATTCCTATGAAAGAGCTTAAGTTGGATGATAAGCTCAATTTCATAGAGGAACCAGTCGAAATCATGGACCGAGAGGTCAAAAAGCTAAACCATCACCGGATTCCTATCGTCAAGGTACGCTGGGACTCTAAAAGAGGACCAGAGTATACTTGGGAACAAGAGGATCAAATCCGTGCTAAATATCCCCATCTATTCTCACCTACACCCACTAACACTAGCTAAATCTCGGGACGAGATTTTCTTTTAGGATGAGAGACTGTAGTAACCCAAAAATTTCCCTCTAACTCCCTATAGGTTAGAAATGCCTTACTAACTTAACTTAGGCCTTCATAAAGCACAAACTAGGTTAGAAATGCCTATAGGAATTTCCCGAACCAAATTTTTTCCTTATTATATCTTTATGACCTAACTAACCCTTAGACAAGCTCACGTATCCACCAATGCCAACCACTACTATGTTTACTTAATGTAAACATCCCGGTATGTCAAGTCAAGGTATTAAACACACTTTCTCTAAGAAAACTATCACTCTAGTATACGATACTTGTTAGAAAACCCTAATTGCACCTATGTGTTTATATTTAGCTTTAAAATCCTAATTGCTTATCCATACATGTTCTAAAGTGTTCAAGGCTTAGTTATGACTTACATTAGCAACCTTAGGATATATTAGACTCCCTAGATCATAGTACAACTCCTTAGAACTTAGGTACAAGTCCCATAAGCACAAAACCCTAACTAGGTCATAATTTCCCGGAAACTAGGTTTAACTTTTCTAAATCCTTACCATAAGCAACCACCACTTAGTATAAGCTTCTTAGGACTTAGTATTAGTCACTAAACACTCATAAGACCCTAAACTAGGCACCAAACCCTAGGCAAAACCCTAAATCCTTTCTAGACAAAACTAGGTTAAAACAAAACCTAAAACCAAAACCAAGCTACCTTAGCACCTCAAAACTAGTAACCAAGCACCCTAGCTCCTCCCTAGAACCTAGCTAGCACCTCCCTAGCAAGCAAGCAAGGTGGTGCGTTACCACCTTGTCACCTCCTTCCTTCGTTAAACCGCTATGGCCACAACCGGCCTAAGGGCGCCCCCTAGCTACCCATAGCTCGCCATAGTCACCCTCCTAGGCATCCTTAGTCACCATGTAGCCTTGCCTAATCACCTCGCCACCTCGTGCTCTCATTTCTTGGGCACTACTCATTCGTACCCTATAAATAGCGAGCCAAACCCTTCCACTTCTCTTCATACCTTCCTCTCTTCTTTATCACACACACTTCTGTAGTATTAGTAGCTTAGAACACCTAGGAGTCGAGTACACAAGCCTTAGTTCCCTGTCGAGTTAGGTTTTGAGCCGAGAAAACCCTAATAGCCACGTTAAGCCATATACGACCTAGGTAAGCTTATACCTTGATCCTAGTAGCCTTATAACTGATATATAACATCTAGGATATGCATTAGAATCCTTAGGATAACCTTGAAACTTTCCTTTTAGAAGTTTTCATTTAGAAACCCTAATATTAGATAATTAGGTAATTATGTGCTAAATTGCCTCATTATGTGATATAATCTGATTAGGGACACTTAGTTAAGTAAATATTAACTAAACATAAGCTAGGAAACTTAATTATCTCAATAGAATACAATTTGCATGGAAAAAGGACTAGTTTTGCAATAGTTTTCATGCATAGGGGTATATACTATAAATTCCTAAAACTATAAAGTTTAGGGACTGTTTTTGACATTCCTTAAAAGTTATAAGTGCAAGCACTCTTTTTACAAAGTTTTAAAACCTTAGGATAGAAAGTAAAAAAAGTTATATAGTTAAAAGGACTAGTTTTGCAAATATAGTTAACTTGAGAGTAAAATATGTAAAAATTGAAAGTTAGTATAATCTAAGGACCATTTTTGTCATTTCTCTAAAATAGTTAAGTTTAGGGACTATTTGTGCAAGAGTTAGATAGTTATATACTTAAATGTTATAAGTTTATAAGTTCAGGGTTGAAAATGTAAATATATAAATTTAAAGGATATAAACGGACTATTTTCATATAAGTATCACAAACCTATTTTCCTAGTTAGAACATGACACAATACTAGGGAGCTTCATGTGAGGGGTATCATGTGGATATTTCGTCTTGACGAGTCTGCTGGGTTTACGATTTAAAGTGCCCTGGCTCCTCAAACGATTATATGCATGACCTCTGAATTATGATGGCCCGAACGGTGTCAGGTTATAACTAAAACTTAATAACAACATAACTCAATACTAGGGAACTTCGTGTGAGGAGTTATATACTTCTGAATTATGATGGCCCGAACGGTATTATGTTGGCAGCATAATACAATAGTAGGGAGCTTCATA
>LBNU01026964.1:54977-78947 GCA_014162995.1 Artemisia annua | reverse complement strand
ATAAGGGAAAAATTGAGCGCACACTCCCCCACACTTAAGGGTTTGCTTGCCCTCAAGCAAATATTAAGAAAAATAAAAATAAATCCACATGGTGCACAAGAATGATTATTAAAAATGTGATGCAAATCTACCAAGTACAAGTACGAGATAAGATTCATCGTTTTAAGCTTTAGTGGTGGAAAATCGAGATGTTTGACGATACCCATAGATTTTCTCGCTTGATTAACATTTCTAAACACCTCACGAAAACGAAACGAAGTATAATTCACTCAACACTCATTTATTTAAGTAGCGGAGTATATATAAGAGAAATCACACTCATTGCTTAGTCATGATCCGTTTATTACCATAGGCTTGTTCAAGAAACAAAACTCCACCGACTGGCGTAAGCACCAAGTGTAAACATCTAAAGAGGACTTTTATTGGGTTGTAACGTTTAGGCTAAGGGTTAATAAGACTTTCATGCAAATATCTTGTGTAAATCGTAATAGATCGCTGCCGCGAATTCTAGTATCACCAAATAACGGATGGTCACTAAGGATAACCTTAGATCACTGGCACGTCATCTAATTCCTCAAGAACTCGGATGGTCACTACATGTCAATACACTTAATAATTACACTAAGTCAAATGGTAAGGATAAGGCATGGGAATATATATGAAATTGGTTTTAAAAGAAAAATAAAGTCAAGTCTAATACCCATTGTTGCTAGTTACGAACAATCCGCAAACCCAATAAATAATTATAGTTAAAATATTTCTTCTCTTCAAACTTCCATATGTCGATACATCGATTCACCATAATAATATTCTTCGTACTTAGCACATTGGCTAACAACATATCACAAAACTTTCTTTCTCCATCTCCATTATAATATAGCACATTGGCTATAAATGTCATCACATATATTTTTTTCCCTTTTTTTTTGATGACTTATTCTCTTTTTTTTATTTTTGATTTCATTTTTTTTTCAACACCTCTCTTTCATACATCACATCTCCCCCACACTTCGTATAAGCATACACCACAAAAATACAAATAAGAAGTTGCGCACCTTCATCTTTGTCGGAATGGCACACACTAACGACAAAGTGTGTCTAACTAATAATCATCAAGAACAATCCAACATACCAAGCAACTAGCAACCCACCGTTTAGACTTTGACATGGGGTTAGGCTAAGGTTTAAAGTGTAAAATATTTTTTTTATTTTCTGGATGTAACAAAAATGAAAAGTATGGCTCAAAGGGTTTAACTAGGGGTTTCTAGCGTTAAAGATAAACGCTAACAAATGGGTTCCAAATACGAGGATAACTAACCGATGTGGTTAGCAAAAATTGTTTTGTAAACGGATGGCCATTTGGTTTTATTCCTAAGGTGCCTCTTTATCACACGAATACACTTATATCACACGAATGCGATCTTACTGCGGTCTGGTAATGATTTACAAGTACAAGTTCTAGAATAAATAAAATCACCGGCACACTCATAGCAAAAGATCAAGCATAAAAGATGTATGCTATATATGAAACAGGCTCAAATCCTCACAATTTAGTGAAAAGGGCTATAAATTGTGCTAGCAAATGTCATCGATCCCAGAATGGATTGCAATATTAATCGGGACACATCTCGAGTTTTTCAAAATTACAGATTTCACCAGTGGAAATATCAAGTTATTCTAATATATTATCCTAAAAACGTGAAAATAAATAGATCACAAGGGCAAACAAGTATACAATTTTTTTGTAAAAATTGGCCCAAAAATTATAAATTTGAAAATTAGTTTCGTTCTCCATTAATTCACTTTCCCCCACACTTAAGTTAAGCATTGTTTTTAATGTGAAAAATAAACTTCAAAGCATGTGAAATAGGGAAAATAAATAAATAGATAGTCCAAGAGAAACAAAACTTCCCGGGCCATAGAAATCGCGATCGAACTCCATATGATAAGATGCTAAGCATGTGAGATCAAACGATTTTGCTTCCAACAAAACATCAACACACCAAGTATAAAGTCACTAATAATCCAAGTCTCCAAGAGCTTATTAAATCTGCAAAAACAACTAAACTACAAAAACGCGTAAAATCCTAAAACTCACTTTCGTAGGCATCACGATTGCATTTAGCGTATGCAACAAGCCTTTTAAACCCCTCGGTGGCCCGAGTGGACGAGTGAAGTCTCGTGAGGGTTTCCAGTGAACATACCCACAAAGTTCAAAACATTTTTATTTTTAATAACAACGTACTTATTTATACACAACGTACTAAATAGCAAAACCGAGTTTAAGTAAAATAAAAGAAATGACACTCTTGCAAATACCAAAAGACATTTAAAACATAAACAATCTAAACACAAACACACAAGAACAAAATACGAAAAATGAAAAATAACTAAACATAACACTAAACATAACATTTAAATAAGCAACTAAGCAATATTAGCACTTACTAAACATTAACTCACATAAACCAAACATCAAATACTAAAGAAAACACAAAATAACAAAACTTAAAAATTTTTACCGAGACATCCAACCGATCGGTTGGACATCCAACCGATTCGGTTGGAATTTAAAAACCTTTACGAGAGTTCCAACCGATCGGATGGAAATCCATCCGATTCGGTTGGCACAAAATTTCAAAACATTTTTTTTTTTTTTTTAAAAACAAGTTTTACTTATAAACTTTTATTAATAAATAAAACAAGAACACAAAAACAAACACAAGTAAACAAAACACATAGACACATATATACTAGAAAAACACATAAACATAAAACGCCACTTAAAACAAAAATAAACAAGAACCAATAAAAACACGATCACATAAAATGACAAACACATAAACAAAAACAAAAACAATTAGTCACGTATATAACTTAAATCAAGATAGTCTTATTCGAAATTAATACGAAACTAGCAAACACACAAACAAAAGCAAACACACAAATATGCAAGAGATCACATAACTTATAATACTCAAACTCTCAAAACAAGAAAAACACAAACTAAAAAAAAAATTGGGACAGAAACCTCCAACCGAATCGGTTACGGGTTGTGACCGATCGGTTGGATTGGTTTGGGTGGTCCAGCCGATCGGTTGGATGTTTCTGGTTAGTTTTGGGGGTTTTTTTCACAAACATTTTCGAACATATTTAGGAAGCAAACTTTTTAATGAGCATTTTAAAAACACATGAAACCAAAACTCCGGCAACCTGCGCCAATAATTTGTTGCGGCGGTGCCGGAATTATGATCAAGCAAGCAAACAATTTATCAATCAAAAAGACATTCAAACAAACACAAGAATACAAACACAAGTCCCCGGCAACGGCGCCAAAAACTTGGTGTGCCGGTTTGCTAGTGCAAGTTTTAAAATTTATAAACACGATTTATCCGATTAATTCTTTAGCACATACGAGCAAGTATACTCGCTCGATGTAGTAAAGGTGGGTAAGTCGAGATCGTCCCAAGAGACTTGGTTGCACTCAAGTGTTGTTTGTTTATTTAAGCAAGTAACAAGTTGGTGGTTATGATTGTCACGGATCAAACCACAATAATAATTAATCTAAACAATAAACGAGACAAGTTCTAATATAACCAAATATGATGAGAATTTCAATGCTAAGAAACATGTGGAACTATAGCAACCACACTCTAGATAAACTACTCACCAATGTAAGTGAACAATTCCCAACTAAACATATATTATTCAACCGAACATAAGTCTTTAACAAACATGGTAATCATAAGCATCATGAAATATAAAAGTAACAAAGTTTAACCAAAGTATGAATTACAATAGGCAAAGGTAGTGACAATTCTTCCTTTAGGGTGGAGGCTAGAAATGCACTTGGTGAAGATTCGTCCTTTAGGGTGGAGGCTTGATATTCACCATGGTAAGTTGGCAACAATTCTTCCTTTAAGGTGGAGGCTGGAATCGCGCCTTTGTTTTGGTGCCAAATCTTCCTTTAGGGTGGAGGCTAGAAGTGCACACGGTAACAATTCTTCCTTTAAGGTGGAGGCTGGAATTGTACCTTAATTTTGGTGGAAATTCGTCCTTGAGGGTGGAGGCTCGATTTGCACACCTTTGTTGTGGTGGAAATTCGTCCTTAAGGGTGGAGGCTCGATTTGCACACCTTTGTTGTTGTGGAAATTCGTCCTTAAGGGTGGAGGCTCGATTTGCACACGGTAATAATTCTTCCTTTAAGGTGGAGGCTGGAATTGTACCTTAATTTTAGTGGAAAATGGTAAACTTGAAAGTTGTAGATCTTTCTCTTAGCTTTCCGTGGCCGAAAACGGGAGGTCAAACCGAGTTCGTATGCTCAACTTATGGCCAAAATGGTGAAGGTGTGTCGGGAACAACGAGTCTTCCAATAATTCTTCATTTTAGCTTCTTTTCTTAATTTCACTTCTCGTTTTCCTTCTTGTACTTTATTCTTGAGTCTTTGGAGTGACAACTTCATGACTTTAATCTTCTCGAATATACTCCAAGAGACTTTCATTTGTCGGGAATTCTTCGTACATGCATAAATCTTCGTTTATTGATCGTTTTTACGTCTTTTTTGCATTTTCCTTACTTTGAGCTTCCATGAACCTAAAATACGAATTATGCTCAATTAAGTACCATAAGTTCATAAAAGTGACCATAAAATCCACAATAACGCGACTAAAAACATGTTAATTTTGAGCGTTATCAGAAGATCCTTCCGGTTCTGGTGGATCATGGGAACATATACCTAACCCTACCATCCTTATAACTCCGTGCATTAAATAAAAGTGGTCGGTCTTTTGGTATCTTTCCACAATCTCCATATAACCAAATCATTGAAAATTCTCTCAAGGTGTTTATGATAAAGAAACACATTTTTGTTAACACCTTGAGAGTTTTATCATTTTTCAAATGCTCCCCCCTTAACATGTGCTTATAGGAAGAAAGAAATTTGCACATGTCGGGGTGAGTTGCACTTATTTGAATTGATCGGCTCTTAATAGACATATACCCGAGGGACACGTTTACGTTGCTTAGTTAAAGGGATCCATTATCAGCTTTTAGGTGATAACTAGTCCTAATAACTAACTTGATGTTGTTAACATTCCTCAAAAAGGAAGTTAGACCCGTCAAAGTATATATCTAAGAAGAGATTCTCGAAACGGTACATTCTACTTGGACCAGTCCTTTTCGAGACACGTTTACATCACTGGTTAGACCAGCTTGAAATTATTACCCGGCTAGCACTAGTCTTTTCGATTTACGACTATTCAAGTTTCGTCAATTCATGAGTCAAATTCTGAGTCATAAGCAATTCACGGTTTTTACTTGAACTTGTAAGAACCCGCGAAAGACTCTACACCACTTGCTCCCCCTCAATATGTGCCCATTGATTGAATTTAGACTTTGGCACATACCGGTGAGCTTTCAAAAGAGATCATTTATTCATCATTTTAAATCACTTGCTCCCCCTCAATATGTGCTTTGCTCATATTCTAAAATGTTTTAAAATTTTAGCATATAAGGGAGCGATCTTTTGAGTCCAAACATCTTTATAAGTTCAAAAACATCACATTTAATCACTTGCTCCCCCTTAATATGTGCTTTGATTATCCAAAAAAACTTTAACATTTTAGCACACAAGGGAGCGTTCTCGTAAGTCCACAAACTTTCTTTTATGAGTCCAAAACATCGCTTTTAAATCAGTTTTTACATTTAAATCACATTCTCTCCCCCGATCATAAAATTTCAAATCTTTTGAGATTTTGTGATCCCAATTGATTTAAATGATTTTCGAAAAAGCTTTGGAGAGATATGTGATAAAATTTTTTAAACGTTTACTGATTGTTTGAGACACTTTTTAGTTTCACTGTGGCTGGTGCACAAAGTTTTTAAAGGTGCAGAAATTTTGAGCACATACGCTCCCACTCAATTAATGTCCCGTTTTTCCATTTTAACGTTTAATAGCCATTAATGTGAGTGGTAACGTATACGAGAAAATTTAAGACCGATGGCCACCTTGTACACCACAAAATCTCTTTTGAAGAATTTTAGAAGAAAGAGATTTTGGGAAAAGAAGACTTCTCTTCTTTACTAGAAAGGTTGCACTGAAGCGTACAACTTTTCGGATGATCCACACATAGTGAAAAACATGAAAACGTGTTTTTACACGGATTTTGAAGACTGGGTTGCTATCTGAAGTAATAGCAAACCATAATTGTAAGCAAACATATATTTTGACTTTTTGAGTTTTTCAAATTTTTATGGTTTTTATAGGTTTTATATATTTTTTTTTGTATTTTTTCTTTTCTGGGTTTTATATTATATAAAAGGATATGTGAAGTGAATCAGTTACTCTTCATTATCTTCCTGAAGACTTTTGAGTAGCTCAGGAGTGATGCTCTTCATTCCAAGACGTGGGAGAATGAATTGAAACCGTTCTCTTGGAAGTGCCTTTGTGAAGATATCAGCCAGCTGAAATTCCGTCCTTACAAAGTAGAGTTCCACAATTCCTTTTTCCACTTGTTCTCTGATGAAATGATGTCGAATATCAATGTGCTTTGATCTTGAATGCTGGACGTTGTTGCAGCAAAGAGCAATGGCACTCTTGTTATCACAGTACATCGGAACTTTGTTGTAGTTAAAGCCATAGTCGGATAACTGAGATCTCATCCAAAGAATTTGAGCACAGCATGATGACATGGCAATATATTCAGCTTCTGTAGAGGAGATTGATGTACTCATTTGCTTCTTTGATGACCAACTAACCAGCTTATCTCCTAGAAACTGAGCACCACCAGAAGTACTTCGTCGAGTATCTTGACAACCCGCATGATCAGCATCAGAGTAGGCTGTGAGAGCCATTGCAGTGTCTTTAGGATACCAAAGGCCCATGTGGATTGTTCCTTGAAGGTACCTGAAGACTCTTTTGACAGCTTCTAAGTGCTTCTTAGTAGGCTTGGATTGATAACGAGCACACATGCAGACATCAAATAAGAGATCAGGTCTGCTGGCTGTGAGATACATCAAAGATCCGATCATGCTTCAGTATTTGGTTTGGTCGACAAGTGCTCCTTCAATATCCTCATCCAGCTTAGTTCTCTCAACCATTGGAGTATCAAGAGATTCACATGATTCGAATCCAAATTTCTTTAGTATTTCAATGGCATACTTGGATTGATTGATGAAGATACCATGTGGGTTTTGCGAAATCTGAAGCCCCAAGAAGAACGACATTTGCCCCATCATGGACATTTGGAACTCTGTACTCATTTCTTGTGCGAACCTATCACATTCTAGTGGATCGGCTGAAGCGAAGATAATATCATCCACATAGATTTTAACGTGGAGACGATGCTCTCCCAACTTTCTTGTAAACAAGGTGGGATCGACAACCCCTTTGGTGAATTGGTTGGCTAGGAGAAATTTGGACAGTGTGTCATACCATGCTCTGGGTGCTTGTTTAAGACCATATAGTGCCTTCTTCAAGCGATAGACATGATTAGGGCGTTCAGGATCAACAAACCCCTCTAGTTGACTTACATATACTACTTCCTTTAAGTGTCCATTGAGAAAGGCAGTCTTCACATCCATTTGGTATACAACCATGTTCTGACTGGCTGCATTGGCAAGGAAGATTCTGATGGCTTCAATTCTGGCAACTGGTGCGAATGATTCCTCAAAGTTGATGCCTTCTTCTTGTCTGAACCCTTTGGCCCCAAGTCGAGCTTTGTTCTTTAACACTTCACCATATTCATCAAGCTTTACTTTGAAGATCCATTTGAGGGCTATAATCATTGCACAGTCAGGAGGGGGCGTTTGTCCATTTCCTGATATGCTCATGAAGTTGATGATTGGGAATTGAAGTAGCAGTGTTGGAATCATCTGAAGAGGTTGCCAAAGTAGATGGTTCAGGGGCAAATACGTTGACAAAAGGTTCATCAGGTGGTTGAGTAAAAGGATTCACTTCAAAGGTGTTATCAGAAGCTTCTTCTTGTGGAATTGAGGATAGTTGATCTGTCTGATTGGTATGACTAGATGATGGAGAATTCTGACTAATAGGGATGGAGATGGAAGGCTCGTTTGTGGGTTGAGGTTCATCATTAGCAGCAGCATCAGAATCTATGACTTGTTGCTCAGGTTCGACTCTCTGTTGAGGCTCAAAGTACTCATCATACATTGAAACAAACAATTTCTTCAAGTCCTCACAAGTGGGTGGCGTAGAAGGAGCATCTGTGGTGGAGGAGTTTACAAGTCCTGAACTAATGGGACCAGGAGTCCAAAGATTAGGTGCGGGTCTTGAACTGGAGTATTCAGGAACCGTTTGCTCAGTCAGCTCATCAAATGTGACATGGATGGTTACCATGATTTGTCCACCTTTTGTTGTAGATTCGATAACCCTTTTTGTTTGGTGCATACCCAACAAAAATTCCAATATCAGCTTTTGCCTTTAGTTTTCCCAAGTCTTCGCTATCATTGTTTGGGTAACATAATGCACCAAACACACAAAGGAAAGAGAGGTCGGGTTTTCTTTTATGCACTAGCTCATAAGGAGTTTTGCAGTGAAGAGGATGTATTAAAGATCTGTTCTGAGTGTAACAAGCCGATGCAATTGCCTCTCCCCAGAGAAACATATGAGCTTTGGAGAAGATCAACATAGTACGTGCTGCCTCTACAAGTGTACGGTTTCGTCTTTCAACAACTCCATTCTGCTGAGGGGTTCGAGGTATACTCCTTTGATGACTAATTCCCACATCTTCATAAAACTGAGTAAGTTGTTGATTGACAAACTCCGTTCCATTATCTGTGCAGACGAATCTGATAGTTTTATTGAGGCCAACTTGCAGTTGTTTGATTAGCTTGATGATGATTTCAGGTGTTTCATCCTTGGATCTGAGGAACTTGACCCATGTGAATCGAGAGTAATCATCAACAATCACTAACACATATCTCTTTCCAAATATGGTTTGCACTCTCATGGGACCACAGAGGTCCATGTGAAGGGTATGAAGAACTTCCATGATGGTGTTGATGGTTTTGGGTTTGTGAGTATGTTTCTTGCTTTTACCAAGCTGGCAAGCAGAACAAAGATGATCCTTTTCATACTTCAGCCTGGGCATGCCACGAACAAGATCTTTACGCGTAAGTTCATTGATGGTTCCGAAGTTCAAATGGTTCAAACGACGATGCCACAACCATGACTTGGTCTTGGAAGCCTTAGATAGTAGACAGATTGGGGATGGTTGCATCATGTCTTCAATGGATATAGTGTAGAGGTTTGTGCCACGTCTGCCTTTCAAGAGATCCATCCCATCCAATCTTCTTACATGACAAGAGTGTTTTCTGAAGGCAACTTCTAGATCTGAGTCACAAAATTGACCTACGGAGAATAAATTGTGCCCAAGACCTTCTACATAATATACCCGAGAGATAACGCTGTCACCAACCACATAATCTCTATAACCCATTATTGCACCAAAATGATCATTCCCGAATCTAACAGTCTCGATAAACTTTTTCACGAAATTTCTGAGCCGCGAGCGATCCCCTGTCATATGTTTTGAGCAGCCTGAGTCCAAATACCACAGTGCGATTTGTACGACCTGCATTTGAAATCAGACAGATTTGGATAACGGACAAACTTGGATCCCCAACCAACAGTGGGTTCCGATTGGTTAGTACAAACATCAGAATGGGATGAATTAATAGTGACCTTAGTCATAAAATGGTATGCTGGGGAATTAGACTTATGGATAGCACATTGGGTTCCTATAGGAAACGTTCTACCAGATTTCTTCCAAATCCTACTTTTGGGAGACTTAGGATCAGACTGTTTGGCAAAGGGGTGAAGACTTCCTATTGGCATTATTCTACCAGTGGGCCTCCAATGATAGACAACATTAGTAAACTTCCTTCCTTTAGCTTTCCAAACATGTTTTTCACGATTATAATAAACATTATGACAACCAGGGGATACTTTAGAAGTATACAAACATGTCTTAGCACACAGATCATGATAACCAAAATTTAAAGAGTTATTACAGATCGCACAACTGGTTTTAGAATTCGAATTAATTACAGTACGCCTAGAGCTAATACTAGAATCAACATGATTCACAACGTTCTGATCAGTTTTATTGTTCCTAATGTGGTCTTCTACTTTTTTTCCCTGAGCACTTTTAGCTGGCGAAGTCCTATCATTCCTTGTATTGCAACTAGACTTTGACCCACTAGCATTAGTGACAGCTTTTACTCCTGTAGAATTAATGATGGGAACATTAGAACGAGAAACTGTTGTTTGATTTTTGGTATCTGATGTGTTATGTTTTGGTGATGTTATGGCCACTTTAAAGGCAACATGCTTGTTCTTAACCTTAGAGGAAACATCATTAGTCTTGTCACTCATGCAATCAGCCTTAGGACATGTACCAATGGCATAATCTAAAAGCTCATATGATCTGTTGGTGAGATAATACACATCACGGATGCCAATGTCTGTAGGACTCACAATTCTAACTTCTTCAATAGTTTCGCAGAGAATATCTAGGCAATCCTTGAGATACCTAAGGTACTCATTGTGAACAAACGCATTATTCCTAAGGGGAAGAGGAATATTAATGGCATCAACGTCAGTTTTTTTTGTTTTTCCTTTCACCCGAGTCTTTAGATTCTCATTTTCTTTAAGCAATGAAGTTATCTTTTCATTGTTTTTATCACGCACGATCTTTATCGAATCATGTAACTCTTTGTAATGTTGTTTGATTTTAGAATTTTCAGCTTGAAAACAATCATTTTCGTATTTCAAATCGTTAATGACTTTTTGAAGTTGAAGATATTGAGAATCTAAACACGGAGGTTTCTGGGAATCAAACACATCACATTTATCATCAATCACATCACATTTATTCGACTTAGATTGTGCAATTTGAAGCTTCAGTTTCCGAATCGTGTTAGTGTGAGCTTGAATCCTTTCATCCCTTTTGGCTAATTCAAAATATGCATCAAATTCAGGAGCATCCGAAGATGTCTTGGCATTTGAATTTCTGATTCTTTCTTCTAGATGTTGGTATCTTAATTGCAAGTTAAGATTATCAACCTCTAGTTTTGAAAATTGCTTGATCATGTTATCATGATCATCTTTTTGAATTTTTTGGCGCAGTTTTAAATTCTCCCCCTCAAGCTCAACAACACGATTCTGGAAAATCTTTAAAGTAACAGACATATCATGAAATTGGGAAGCAGTTAAAGAAGAATCAGTAGCAGTATAAAACACATCTTGAGCAATGCACATAGCAATCAAATTATCATTCATGATAAGAGCATTCTTCCTTGCAATTTCACTATGTTGAAGATCCAATACAGTTTGTTCTCCTTCACGTTCCTGGTTTTTAAACACCTCTTTCATTTCATTTATCTCTTGTTTAAGTGATGTTTCCATGTATTCAAAATGGTTTTTGATTTGTTTAAAAAATGGAATGACTTCTGTGAGATAACATTCTTTTGTAACTTCAAAACCCCTTTCCCCCTCAGTAATTCCCGTTGGAGTAATCCTCTTTTTACACGTTTTGTCAAAATCCGCAAACATTTGATATAGTACATACATGCTAATAAGAGTTTTACATTGAGTGGGAAGTGCTATCTGAACTAGGTTCATGGGTGTATTGGGAGGATACACCGTGGGTTTAGCAAACTTAAGGGGAGTGGAAGCCATAAGAAGTTCAGCTTTCATTTTTTCCACATCTAATGCCCAAAAAATCTGTTCAGGGGTTAACTTAGTTTGTGGCACAAAGACAGTCAATCGGTTCTGCTCATAGTAGTTATGGGGCTTGATATTAACACGATTTGCTATGCACATGGGATCCTTCATCTTATCCTCAAGTCTTTTCCTATTTTCTGTTTCAATTTCAACAATCTCTTCTGTATCACGCACATCAGGGGAATCATGATTGGGCTTAAGCATCACATTATAGTCATATAAGGCAGGTTGAGAGGCACTAACGCTCCTAAGATAATTAGTTTTAGGCACACCTGTATCCTTATCACTATGTTTATCACGAAGCTTAATGTGCTTATGCATCATTTGAGCAGTTTGAATGGTTTGGCCTTGTGTGTACAATTTGTTTTCAAGCTTGTTCTTTAAGGCCTTTAATTGGGAAAAATCGTTTAGAAGTTTAGTTTCTTTGCTTTGAAAATCTAACTTTAGTGTGTTGACACTGTTTTGAATTTCCTGTTTTTGTTTAACAGTTTGATTGATTTGATTTTGCAAAGATTTTATTTCCCCTCTTAACTCTTCTTCCTTTAAATTCCTTTTGGTAATATATGTACACATTTGCCAATTCATTTTCTGTTCACGTTCAGTTAACTCAAATTTTGCACGTTGTTGATACATATTCACCTGTTCTTTGAGAATATTAATCCTAGTGGTTAAGGTGTCATCAGGAATAACAGCAGTATAATCATCATATTCACAAGTATCATTATTAATGAAAGAGTCATTACTAGGTAAAGTACTTTCGATACTTTGTTTCAAGTATTGCTCATATGGGACAACATTACTATTACCCATATCAGCAGAATTTGAATCAATAGTGTCTGTGTGCTTTACTTCGTTATGAGTCCTTTGATGGTGCATCACATCGTCAACATGTGTATCTTCAGATGCTCTACTAGATTCATCAAACTCTTGATTGTTATCCATATGTTGTTGTTTTGAGCAAACATTAGTGTTTTTCATATCAACATCATCTGGCATGAAAATACTAGTTTGATGAACCTCATCGAGTATCGTTGGAATGGCACATGTTTCATATGTGTCATATAATTTGAGTACCTCAGAAATGATGGATGATTTGGAAGATCCTGATTGATTTGCCGATGTGATCGCGGATGTAAGCTTAGCCATAAAGATGGTTTGTGCAGTAGGTTCATCATCAACATCAGAGTCAAATGCATCACAATCTTCAGCTTGGAAGATGTTTGGGTCATTTAGAGCAAGATCCTGGATTGGTTGATCATCCACATCAGCATCAAAGGAGTTTCCTTTATCCCCAGCAAGAAAGAGCAGCTGTTCCTCATCCAATTTAACACCATTCTCTTGTTCTTGCATCAACAGCATCTTATCTTTGAAGTAGTCGGAGTTCTGAGGACGTTTTGGTTCAGTGCAGTTTCTTGCAATATGACCTAGCCCACCACAATTGTAACACTTGATTTGCCTTCCTTGTCCTAGATTACCATTTCCCATTCTGTTCTGAGCATTTCCTCGGACATTTTTTCTTCCTTGAACCACAACACGCCCATCTTCCACAACAGCAAGATTACATGGATTAGATGAGGTTCTGAGTTGATTGTTGGTTTGAGGAAGAGAGCTTCTGAAGTGTTGAACCAGTAGAGAGACTTGATTGGAGAGGTTATCAATTCTCTTATCCATGTAGGAATTTCCTGATTCTTGTGAGTTGGTTTTGACATTTGCTGATTGCATTGAGGCTTGACCAAGAGTTGACTGATTCTGTGTTGCTTGAGTAGTGATTGGAGGGTTGATTAAGTCAGCTGAGAATTGGTTGAAACCTTGAGCACTGGAGATTAGAGCAAGAGGATCATTTGAGGGATGAAACTTTTCTCTTAGCTGACGATCATACATGGCATGTTTCTCATGTTGTTGTAGATAAGCATAGAGTTGCTCATAGTTGGTGTTTCTGAGACCTTTGTTTAGCTTCACAGCCGTGACAAATCGATCCCATTCTGGCGACATGTTATTGACGAACTTTGAGTTGAGTTGGATGTTGGGCATTGTCATTCTGATCATTCTCATGTCATTCACAAGCTTGTGGAATCTGACATAGTAATCATTGATGCTTTCACCAGGGTTCATCTTAAAGTGCTCGAATTCATCGTACAATTGAGACTCACGATCTTCCTTTGTTAATTCTGAACCAGCTAGCAACATTTTGACATTGTCCCAAACAGCTTTGGCCTCAGTGTTGAAGTTAATCAGTTTGTATATGTCCTTTGGTAGCCCTTGTACCACAATGTTTGAAGCACGAATGTCAGCATCATATCGTTTCTTTTCAGCTTCATTCAGATCATTGTACGTACGAGGTCTGTCAATTCCAAGGGTGACTGTCCCATCATCACCAGTGGAGATAACATCTCTGGTAGTACCCATTTGGAATGGCCCTTCATCAATTGACCTCAGAATGTTTTCCCCATTTTCTTTGCCTTGACAATACAAGCGAATTCTTTGTGACCAAGACTCATAGTCCGTTCTTTCTAGCATTGGAGGTCGAGTGTCGGACCCAGCAGCTTGAATATCATCAATAGATGTTACAGTAGCCATGATGACACGGTCTTAGACGGGATTTTACAACACACGTGACTTAAACCGAGAAATCAATTCTTTCCCGGGATTTTACTAAAGTCAACCAGGAAAACCGCTAAGATAGGTAAACCGCTGGTACAGTAACCGCTGACAATTAACCGCTGACAGTGTAACCGCTAGAAAAGTTACCACTCAAGAGTGAACCGCTGAAACTTAACCGCTGGAATAGTAACCGCTGGACAGAGTAACCGCTAGTAAAGTAACCACTACTGACTTAACCGCTGAGTAGTTAACCGCCGTGAATAAACAGCTAACTCAGTACAACGTACAGCGTAATGCTCGCTCCACTATTTGTACTTAACCGCTATTACTAACCGCTAAATACCCAAACTAACCGCTGTAAAGTAAACCGCTGGAGTTTAACCGCTGATACAGTACAAAGTACAGTGTAATGTTCGCTACACTACTTGTACTTAACCGCTACTACTAACCGCTGAATACCCAAACTAACCGCTGTGAAGAATACTTTAACGTGGAGCTAACCGCTGGCAAGAAAAAGATCCAAAACCCATTCGTACACCTCACAAACGCTAGATATGGTCCAAAAAACTGATAAACTAGATGAATCTAACCTTTCTAATCCTAGAAGTACAAGAAAGATCACAACAAACACCCCAAACGAGCACCAAGATGAGTCAAAACCACCCTAAACTAGTAGAAACCCAAAACAAACCATACACCACAAGTTCTATGATCCCTAGGATGTAACCATGGCTCTTGATACCAATTGTAGGATACTAGTTAACATCACAAACACAAATATACTTGTGGTTGGCTTGTTGAAGGTAAGAAAGAAAGAAAGAAATTCTAGAGAGAGAAAGTTAGAGAGAGAAAGAGATGAAGCCTTGAGAGAAAACCAAAAAAAAGAAAATGAGATTATGAGAGAAGGCTTACCCTCTCCAAGGATGGAGAGGGGTTTATATACATGGGTTTTGCCACTTGGGCGTGCCACTTGGGCTGCGGATCAGGTATACAGTGGGTAAAGACCCGTCCTTCTTCCGCGAACTAATCTAATTCTAAACTACGTATAACTAACTAATGTAACTACTACGAGCTAAACAATGCTTAATCATATCTGGGGTGACCGACTCTTTCTTATGGGTGACTGAATCTTTCTTATCCAAAAATCGTATTCCTAACAATCCCGATATACTTGGAGCTCCCCCTTGACGTATACTCCCCCTCGTTTTGAGGTCATAAAGGAAATCGAGAGATGGAATGCTTGCAAAAATATTTAGAGAGCACAATATATATATATTACAAATAAAGCAAAGCATAATAAATCAAATACATGGTAAAAGCAAGACGATTAAGTAAAAATCATGGCAAAAACAAAACATTCATTAATAAATTTATTAAAATAGATTATGTTAAAGACATAATCTTTAGTACATTAGCATGCATATATGCTTTTCTTAGTAAACTATACTAAGAAGATGCTAAGTTGCCTTCTTGAGGTTACTTGGCCTTGCCTGGTTACAAAAATTTTTGGTGATTTTATTCGGAAGAATGGAGGTTTTGTTTAGTGGTTTGATGGTGATGGGTATGGAGTGGAAGGGTTGTTTCTAGGGATATTGTATCGAATGAGAGGAGGTATTGGATGAGGGCGAGTGAGAAGATATTCAATCCAAGAAATATCTTGACTTAAGTCAAGAATTTGTTTTTGTAGGAAATAGCAACAAGGACAATAGTAAGGGTGGTTGGTGACTTGATCCAAATTGAGTGAGTGAGGTAAACAATTTGAGTATGGAGATGAGGGAGGTTTGTCCAAGTTGTGTTGTGCAAGATGCATTGCATTTAGATCTCGAATGACATTGAGTTCTTCACGGAATTTTTGCTTTTCCGTGGCATTGTGGAGTGGTTCATTTGGTTGATGTGGGTGAATTGGGGTTGTGTAGTTGGATGGGAAGATGTTTGAGGTGTAATTGGATGATTGACCATAATTGTATGGATCATTATAGTTGAATGAAGGTGTGGTAGAGGTTTGACCAAGATTGTATGGATTGTAATGAGGTTCAAAGGAATGACCTTGTGGATTTGGATTGAAGTTGGGGAAGTAAGTGGTTGTAGGTATCGGTTGTTGTTCAATTCCTATGGATGTGATGGCATTGTTTTGAGGGCTTGTTTTTCTTTTCCAATTTGATTTTTCGGTCATCCTTGCTAGCCTTGAGGCTTTTGAGTTTGGCTTGTTGGGAGTAGTCATGATGGAGTGAGTGGTGGTTTATAATGATGAAGGGTATTTATAGTGTGATGATGTTGTGTTTTTGGAAGGAGAATATGTGTTGGATTTGATTAACAAAAGTTGTTTGTGAATTCAGGGAAATGAGGAATCAAGATAGGGTGGAATGAGCTAAAAAGCAGAAAGCAAACAGCAACCCTCGTCTAGCAGATGGCCGGCCCCCTTAATTAGTGGCCGGTCCCCTTAATTTTAAGGGGGCCGCCCCTTTGATTTAAGGGGGCCGCCCTGGTCTGAGGATCCAGGTTGCCAGAAACGGGTTTTTGGTAATGTTTTTCCAGAAAGGTGTTTGTTTTGGGGTTTGGTTTTGGGCAAGACCAACTCTTTAGGCAACTAGGCAAGAATTTTCATATAACTTTCATGAAAAACATATATGCTAGCAATTAAACATAGAAACATAATTAAGCATGCATTTAAAGCAAATAAACAAGTAAACAATTAATGAAACCTAAGGCAACTAGTCTTAAGTGAAGGCACCTATTAGTGGCTAACTAGTGATGGAACAAATGTGACCATGAAGTTCTTGATTTTGTTCTAGTGTGTGCCTATATGAAACAAATGTGGAGTAAAGATTGCTTCGACTCTTATGAATAACTAATAATAATCCTAAGAAACAATCTTTAGTCTCCTTGAATTAAATTTGCTTACTTCTAAATGTTATATATACGTATACATTAGATTATATACTTATAGATAACGAGAGTAAGAATATTATGCATGATTTTAGAAATACGTTTTTATCATTATTCAACAATGAGTTTTCCTAATCGTGAGAATGTTTTGGAAAAGAATTGAGGTTTTTATTGAAAGTATAATTAAGCAAACAAAATATCTCAATTCCTGATTTTCTGCAAAACAGAATCCTAGACTCAGATTTGAGAAGAAAGAAAGAAAAACAAAGAACTTTTTACTATCAGATGGCCGGCCCCCTTAAATAGAGGCCGGTCCCCTTAATTTTAAGGGGGCCGCCCTTATATATTTAAGGGGTCCGCCCATCTGACACTTAAAAGTGTCCAGAATTTTGAAAATTTCAGAAAATTTTGATCCTTCAAGAAAGTTTAATCAATTTGTTCCATCATTCCTAATCCTAAACGCAAGTGGTTAAATAATTCACGCTTAAGGGGCTTAGTGAATATGTCAGCTATGTTATCTTCCGAAGCTACCTTTTCTATAGTGATGTTTCCTTTTTGTACATTATCCCTAAGGAAGTGATAGCGTATTTCTATATGTTTAGTTCTAGAGTGTTGAACGGGATTCTTATTTAAGTCTATAGCTCCTTTATTATCGCACATAATGGGGATATTTTCTAACCTAATGCCATAGTCTACGAGAGCTTGTTTCATCCATGGTGCTTGTTGACATGCCTTTCCAGTGCTTACGTATTCGGCTTCGGTGGTAGAAATAGCAAGAGCGGTTTGCTTCTTCGAAAACCAAGATGTTAAACAACATCCCATAAACGTGCAAATACCGCTAGTGCTCTTTCTATCTACGTAGGCTCCCGCATGATCCGAATCCGCATAGACAATGGTTTCTATGCCGGATCCCTTAGGATACTATAATCCTAAGTGTATAGTGCCTTTAATGTATCAGAAGATACGTTTAACCGCTTCTAGGTGAGAGGTTTTGGGATCCTCTTGAAAGCGAGCACAAAGGCAAACACTATACATGATATCGGGTCTACTTGCCGTTAAGTATAGTAAACTTCCTATCATTCCTCTATACTTAGTTTTATCTACGGACTCGCCTTCTTCATCTCTTGTGAGTTTAATTTCCGTAGACATAGGTGTCTTAAGTGGTTTAGGGTCTTCTAGGCCAAATTTCTTAAGCATTTCTTTAATGTACTTAGATTGGTTAAAAAATATTCCATCTTCTAATTGTTTTATTTGTAGACCTAAGAAGAAGCTAAGTTCTCCCATCATACTCATCTCAAACTCATCATGCATGATTTTGGCAAATCCATCACACATTTCTTGACAAGTTGAGCCAAATATAATGTCATCAACATATATTTGAACAATGATAATATGTGGGTTACTTCTTTTAGTGAAGAGAGTGTTGTCTACCATTCCTATGGAATAATTATGTTTAACTAAGAATGCCTTTAGTCTATCATACCAAGCCTTTGGAGCTTGCTTAAGACCATATAAAGCTTTCTTTAGTTTATAAACATAATCAGGTTTTGTGAAGTCAATGAATCCTGGAGGTTGTGCCACATATACCTCCTCATTGATAAAACCGTTAAGGAATGCACTCTTCACATCCATTTGGTATAACCTAAAGTCTAGGGAGCAGGCATAAGCTAAAAGGATTCTAATGGATTCTAATCTAGCTACAGGGGCATAAGTTTCGTCATAATCAATTCTTTCTTGTTGATTAAAACCTTGGGTGACTAACCAAGCTTTGTTCCTAGTTACTATTCCATTCTCATCTAATTTATTCCTAAATACCCACTTAGTTCTTATTATGGTTACGTTCCTAGGATTTGGGACTAGTTCCCAAACATCATTTGTTTTGAATTGATTTAATTCTTCTTGCATAGCCATAATCCAACTTTCATCCTTTAAGGCTTCATTTATATTCTTAGGCTCTATTGTCGACACAAAACAAAAGAAATTATTTTTGTCTTGCGCTTGTGATCTAAGTGTTCGTTGGTTTAGGTGACCTATGATGTTGTCTAATGGGTGTGACCTAGATTCTTTAATATTTATAACTTCATTTTCTTCTAAATTTTCTTCTTCAATATCATTTCCTAAAGGTTTTGTTTTACTAACCTCAAAAGCTTCTTCCTCTATAACATCATCATCTTCTAAGGGTAATGTCATAGGTGGTGGAGGAATTTCATCGAAAATCTGTCGTTTAGTGGGGAAAGTTTATTTGGTGAAAAACTAACTGATTTTGGTTAAAAATTTGAATTCATATATTTAGTATGATTTAAAAATTTTCTTTTATTACCAAAAGTGTTTTTCAAATATATATAATATGTTTATATTATTAAATAAACTTTGTAATAATTAATTAAATACCCCTTTGATCATGAGATGTATTAAGCACTAGTTTATTCATACCTTAAGTGATTAAGTTGGATAAAATAATATAAACTAGCTTAATACTTGTTTACGTAGTAATCGTACGTTTAATGATTTTACATTTTGTGATCATCAAAACGTAGAGATATCGAAAAATATAAATAACGTTTTTATGCATTATTTATGTCAACAAATTCGAAGACCATTGCCTGACTTTGAAGAATGCGCCGCATGGAATTCTACCATGCGCCGCATATGAAACTCTGGTCAAAGAAGAAGATCAAGCTCGTTCAACTTCAGATACGCCGCATTACACAATTGACATACGGCGTATCACTATCCAGACTTCACCAGAAACAATCCAAGACAACTGAAGGACATATGCCGCATAAAGATTCAAGCTTGGACCCCACGCAAAGTTAAGTCAATGCGCCGCATCTTATCATTACATGCGCCGCATCGTACCCTAAGACAGAAACTATAAATACCCCAAGACCTAGACGAATTTTGTGTGCACCATAACCCTAAGGAGATGAATTCAGATGAACATGCAACACAAGACACACCCCAAACGAAGATCTTAGAGCTGTAAGAAGGTCCTGCATGTATTTAATTCATTAAGTAGTTTTGTTTATTGTAATAGTAAGCTTTGAATCCATCAGGATTGATGGTCGGTAGTTTGTGAGTACGCAATAATCAAATGCCCGCCTTAAAATTGCTTTCCCATCGATTAAAGTTTATATGTTTGATGTCTTTGGTTTCCTTATATTAGTGCATTGATTACCTCTGTGTCTAGCCGAACACTGCTGAGCCGCCATACTTCTTCCTCGCCTACTTACTCCGATGTCTTTGGATGAGTAGGATATTCATAAGTAATCATTAAGGGTTTACTCGCTGATATAATAGCCAACGAGTACGGATTAATTTATACACTTCATATAAAACTAGCAATAAAACAAGTGACAAGCTATCTTAATCATCAGGACAGGTCTTCTTATTGTCTCTACTATCTATCTGTGTACGTGTATGCTATTTGCTGATTTGTTCTCATTAGTTTTTACTGTTTAATTAGATAACTAAAACCGTGGCAGTCTCTCAGGTTGAACCCCCTATCAATAGATTAGACTGTAAAGCTAACTTAAATATTAAAATACTGATTAGGATAATTAGATAATACGTTCCACTCTTAGTGATCGACACTCTGCTTACCATTGTATGGAAACTGACCAGGTACACTGCTCGTTAAGTGTGTGTGTTATTGATAAGTCGGTTAAATATAAATGTAAAACTTGAATAGGCAATAAACTGCTAAACCGCAACGACACATCACTCGCATCAAGTTTTTGGCCCCGCTGCCGGGGAGTGAATTGTTATTATCTATTAAATTGATTAGTATTTTAATTAGTTTTTCTTTTTATTAGGTTTTTAGACACTAACCCCTAACTTGTTGTATATTAGATAATTTGCATTCATTGTATAATTTGCATATTTACTGTTTTTGTGTGTTTAATTTTCTGTAATTTTCTTTTCAATTTTTATTTTATTTTATTTTATTTTCTTTCTTAGTACCTACTGGCGTTGTACTGTGCGGATACAAACGATACGGCGCATCTGTTTATCGGATGCGGCGTATTGCATTTTAATTTTATAAAATACAACGCGTTTAATAACTCGAGTACGACGTATCTTTCCTCAAGATACGGCGTATTCTGTTTTTAATAAAGAATTTTTCGAAACCCTAACGCCATGCGACACATCTGTTTTTACAGATACGGCGTATTTAATATTTAAAATAAAAAATAGTTTTCGAATTATTAAACAGAAGCGACGCATCGATTTTTATCGATACGGCGTATCTACTAAATCAAAAATATTGTATTTTGAATCGTAACGAAAATACGGCGCATTAGCTTCTGCTAATACGGCGCATTTAATTTTTATAAATATAATTGATTTTTGATTACTGACATGTACGGCGCATTCTAATTTAAAAGCGGCGTATCTATTTTCAAAGATAAAAGTCTGATTTAAATTTTAACGTAATAAGATACGGCGTATCCTTTTTCAAGGATACGGCGCATCGTCTGCAGATATCAAGAACTTTTATTTTTCATATTTAGTTTTCTAATAAATTAATTTCTCTTCCAGCATCCTACTGACAATTTTACCTGTGATGACAGGTGCTACTATGGAAGGTTACAATGGAAGTAGTGAATGGCCAACTTGTGACTGGAAGAATGATGGGACCTGTAATGGGGGAAGCATAATCGGGATGAGAAGGATTGGCAACGATGTTTACTTTGAAGACTATGATTGGTATGATAAAGTTGAAGACACCCCACGTAGAGCGGAAGCTTTGCAAGAAAAGGGAGAATCGAATACGTAAAGAAGCTAAAGGGAGCATCAAACACTACTTTCTAGGAATGGGTGCATAGAGAATTTCATGACTACACAAGGCTTAATCGACGATTCCAATAGGAATTGAAAAGGAAATGGGACGAGATCCAAGATTATTATCAATCAATCAATTTAGCAAATTATTATCCCGATGATGATAACGATGATGCAGAAAGGAAATTAATTAATGAACTTGATGATTATTTACGTACGGATAATTATTCTAGATTTGTTGATAAAGATGAGGACGAATTCATCAAGCGAAAATGTCGACTACTTGGGATCCCTTATAATGAGCAACCAATAATGATTTTTGAAGAATTTGAAGTCGTCAAATACTCTTTGGGACCACATGAAGAATATGTTGCAACAAAATTCAAAGAATACATTAGATTAGATCGATCTGAAGAGAATGTTGCAGAGCTTTATGGTAACATCTTTCGTATGAAGGAAGAAGGATGGCACGTTGCAAGAATTAAATAGGAGCTGAACATAAGTCTAACTTGAAGACTCTGGAATAAAGACAAGTGCTGACCGGGAGACAACCCGGAACTTTTTATATATTTTCTATTTTGTGTCGAGTCTGCCAGACCTGCAGAAGATGCGGCGCATCTCCACTATGGAATGCGGCGTATCATCTGCACTGGTCATATCTTATTTTATTTTTCTTAATATTTTTTTCTTTAAAACATTCTGTCAATTTATTTAATGCGGCGCATCCCTGTTTAAGGATACGACGCATCTTTTATTCTGATTCGTATTAATTCCAGGCTCGATACGGCGCATCTTCTTCCATAGGATGCGGCATATCGACTGACCTGATGATTTTCAATTTTATTTTTTAGGTTTTATTTTTACTAACTACTAATGTATTATGCAAGTTGAACCTTCTTAACTCAGGTGTGTAAAAGTCTAGGTGGTATTATAGATTCCTACACGTTTTGTGGATACATCATTCATGAAGCTTTAACGTTCTAATCCACAAGAAAGTTGATCTTTGCTCGCAAACGCATAATGGAGGATCATTTCGAGCAAACATCAGGGAAGTTTTTCTGTTCTAATTCTTTTATTTTCCAGTTTTTAATCCTTTAAAACAAACAACGAGGACGTTGTTTAACTTAAGTGGGGGGATGGAGAATTAGAACACTTACTTGTCCAAACTTTTTCAAAATATGCTTAAAATGCGCTTAATATATCATAATTTAAAAAAATTTAGCATGTTTTTGTTTAAGTTTAAATTACATAGCCGCACACATAACATTATTTTTGCCTAAAATCAAAAACTTTAGTGTGCTGGTGACTTGTAAACTTTAGAACTTGGCTTGTATACTACTCGAGACCACCATAACGAGTATTATCGATATAATTGGAGTGACTTATCTAACTTGGTAAAATTCTAGGATTACACCCAAAAAGCCTTTATATGTTTTGTGATATTAACTAGCTACACTGGTTAGTTAACCCCCGTATAAACCCTTTTGTTACTCTCATTTTTAGAGTAAGATACCCCTAGAAAAAACACTCAGAGCCATTCCTTTTGTTTCTTACACCTTTGTTAAAATGTTTCGTTACACCCTTACACCTTAGCCTACCTTGTGGATTGAAATCCGTGGTTAGTTACTTTAGGCAAAGTGTGTTTCCTTACATTACCTGTGTTCGCGTGCGTAAATTCATTATCTTTGGTTAGGTCGGGAAATTGCACAATGCAATTGGAGTGAAAGTACATATTATATATTTTTAGTTTATTTTTCGTGTGTTTACTACTTTCACTATTACATGTATTTTCTGAAAGTTATGAAAAGTATGGAAAAATTATCCGGAAAAGTCGTGATAGAAAAGTTGTGAAATTTTACACAAAAAAAAAAAAAAAAAAAAAAAAAAAAAAAAAAAAAAAAAAAAAAAAAAAAAAAAAAAAAAAAAAAAAAAAAAAAAAAAAAAAAAAAAAAAAA
>LBNU01026964.1:29824-54771 GCA_014162995.1 Artemisia annua | reverse complement strand
ATTTTTATTTTACACCAATTTATATCCCAAATATTATCCATACCCTATATCATTCTTCATCCTAACCTTTGGTTTATTGGGATTGGGGATTTGAGCAATCTTAAGTATCGTAGTCGTGGATTTGGCTATGTATTTTTGATTTTGTCGCCCTTTTTGATATAATATTATTGGTGAAGTTTACTTGGTCCTATCTTTAGCTTATGCGAGTTAAGGAATTGAGCAATTGCGAGTATCGTGGTCGTTGATTCGATCATGTATTCGTGATTTTGTCGCCTTTTCTGGAATATGAGATCGATAGAGATTAAAAAGAATGATCAACCCTTAACCTACTAACCCATTTTACCACTTTAGACTTGTTACTCCTTGGCTTTAGTGGGGGAGATGCGTATACTTGTCAAGCTTATGATAGAATATTCGTCACAACTAGCAACTAAACGATTTAGAATTGTTTTATATTGAAAAAGAATTATTTTGTTTCTACTTCGTTAAGTGGTTGGTTGTGTGATTATGATAAAACTAATACATCCTTAACCATTAAAATAAATCCTAATACCTTTTAGGATACATTTTCATAAGATTAAATTTAAGGTTTACTTGGGGACAAGTAAAGTTCAAGTGGGGGGATATTTGATGAACTCAAATAAGTACATTTTATTAACATCATTTATCATATTTATTTAACTTGTTTTACTTTATGATGTATGAGAATCAGTGCTTTAATGTTTACTTTATCGATTCTCAGGTAAAAACAGGTAAAGGGTGAAACTTGGCGATTTTGGACTAATTACGGAGCAAAACGAGCAAGATGTCAAAAGTCTACTGAAACCCAGAAGATGCGCCGTATCTCACTCAACAGATACGCCGCAATATCATACTTAGATGAATTCAAAGACCATTGCCTGACTTTGAAGAATGCGCCGCATGGAATTCTACCATGCGCCGCATATGAAACTCTGGTCAAAGAAGAAGATCAAGCTCGTTCTACTTCAGATACGCCGCATTACACAATTGACATACGGCGTATCACTATCAAGACTTCACCAGAAACAATCCAAGACAACTGAAGGACATGCGCCGCATAAAGAGTCAAGTTACGCCGTATCTAAAGGCGGTGTACGAATATCCCAGAATATAATAAGCTTGGACCCCACGCGAAGTTAAGTCAATGCGCCGCATCTTATCATTACATGCGCCGCATTGTCCCCTAAGACAGAAACTATAAATACCCCAAGACCTAGACGAATTTTCTGTGCACCATAACCCTAAGGAGACGAATTCAGACGAACAAGTAACACAAGACACACCCAAATGAAGATCTTAGAGCTGTAAGAAGGTCCTGCATGTATTTAATTCATTAAGTAGTTTTGTTTTATTGTAATAGTAAGCTTTGAATCCATCAGGATTGATGGCCGGTAGTTTATGAGTACGCAATAATCAAATGTCCGCCTTAAAATTGCTTTCCCATCGATTAAAGTTTATATGTTTGATGTCTTTGGTTTCCTTATATTAGTGCATTGGTTACCTCTGTGTCTAGCTGAGCACTGCTGAGCCGCCATACTCCTTCCTCGCCTACTTACTCCGATGTCTTTGGATGAGTAGGATATTCATAAGTAATCATTAAGGGTTTACTCGCCGATATAATAGCCAATGAGTAACGGATTAATTTATACACTTCATATAAAACTAGCAATAAAACAAGTGACAAGCTATCTTAATCATTAGGACAGGTCTTCTTATTGTCTCTACTATCTATCTGTGTACGTGTATGCTATTTGCTGATTTGTTCTCATTAATTTTTACTGTTTAATTAGATAACTAAAACCGTGGCAGTCTCTCAGGCTGAACCCCCTATCATTAGATTAGACTGTAAAGCTAACTTAGATGTTAAAATACCGATTGGAATAATTAGATAATACGTTCCACTCTTAGTGATCGACACTCTGCTTACCATTATATGCAAACGGACCGGGTACATTGCTCGTTAAGTGTGTGTGTGTCACAATTCGCAATTTCAGGTCATTTTCCCAAGTCTCGACATTTTTCTATTCACAGATTTCAATTCATCATTTCACGTAAACTAGGTTTACAGATATTCATTTGACGAAACCGGGCAGGTTAAGTCACTGATATGTGTAATTTTACACATATCTTTTCTTCCATTTTTCGAACCAAAATGATCAAAAACACTTCTAAATGGTCAAATAACATCACAAATATCCTTGGAGTGTGTTTTTGCGTGTTTCAGGTACAAAGGATTGAAAACAGACGAAAAAACGAGCAAATTATGAAGAATTGGCAGAATCAGTCCCTCAATTTTCAAGAATTGTCAGAATTGGTCCCTGGAAGGATTTTATGAAGAAAAAGTCAACAAGAGTCCACCATGAATCCACAAATGACATTTTTGGTTTTTGGATTAAAGTTTCAAAGTTTGGCAAAGTTGGTCCCTCAAGTTTGCAAATTGGCAAGAGTAACCCCCGGGAATTATAAGTTGAAGAAAAGTGACAAAATAAACCTCAGGAATTCAAGACTTGTCAAAAAGATGCCCCTTGAATGAAGTTTAGAAATATGGCAGAAATGGTCCTTTGAATTTTCAGAAATTGCAATTTTAGTCCTTGTGATTTCATAAGCCTACTAAACCAAATGGACCCTTTGTAATTAACTAAACCAAATCCAAAACAAGTAAACCCAACCTTTGTCTTAGGCCCAAAACACAACCAAAGCCCAAGCCAAACCACCCACGTTTTTTTTTATATAACATCAGGTCAAAAAGTCAAACCCTTTATCCCCTTTCTCCCTCCCCTCTTTTACCCAGTAACATCACCATCACCCCACCTTCACCACTGCAACACTCCACCTCACCTCCTCAAAAGCTCCCCATCACTTTTACCCAACTCCACCTACCTCTTCCCCCCTCACAAACCTTACCTAACCCATCCAGCCTGTAATTCCACTCAAAAACTGCTTTCCCGCCAAAAACCCACTGAAGGGCTAGAATGGATGAAACCTTAAATTGACGGTGGGGATTTGTTCTGAAGCTCACTAAAACCCTAGAAGTGCCCTATAAAAGGCAAGAGAAGCAGAGAGAAGAAGTTAGTGAGTGAATGTAGTTTTATTTTAATTTTTCAATGTCGAAATTATGTAATCTTTAGTTTCCATTCATAATTCTAGTTTTTAAATTGTAATCCTTTTCTTAATGTCTTTAATTTCAGTAACTTAGTTTTCAAATTGTAATTTGTTTTCTTTATTATTAATACAAGTTTCCAGTTCCACTATTCGAATTTCCTGAAATTTCTTAAATTTCTCGTTTTAGTTAAAAGGTTGTTGAAAGTATTTACTAACTGTTTCACAAGTTAAATTTGCTCAGTATAAGTTGGTTTTAACCTTTATATCCTATATTTACATGTTCAATTCAAAAATACAAAAATGAAAAAAATAGAAAAATAATATAAATAAAAAAAATGGTGAGACTGGGAATTGAAGCAGAGCAAGGATGGATGGCATCTGATTTAGTACTCCAGGGGGAGTGTTAGGTTAAGTTCTTGCTCCTATTCTGCCATAGTTTGAGCTTGGAAGAATTTGTAAGCAAATTTCTATGAATTTCTCTCAAAGTTGCAAATCTGAGTTATTGTTGTTGTCTGTTGTTTATTTTACTTCATTCATGCTCATTTCATGTTACTATAAGCTTGAATCTCAATTTCTTTAGTTAAATTTGTTACTTGCTTTGAAATTTTTGCAATATGCATATATCAGGGGTGTTTGGATCAGTGTCGTACACTGAGTTCCAGGGTGTATTATTTGATGTTCTTTGCTCTTGCATGCCACTATAGGTTAGTATAGTCAGATTAAATCATAAAATTAGTAGTTAGTTGGTATAAAAGTCAAAATTAGTTTTAAATCTCCATAGTTATTTAACTGTTGGAATTTAGATTTGCATAATCATAGATTTTAGTTTAGTAGCTATTAAAATAGCATAATCTAACTTCAAATTAGTTTACTATATCACTAGTAATCAATTAGGACCATTAGAAATCCACTCTGGTCAACTTGCGTAAAAACTCAAAAAGTCAAAAATGTTCATAAACTGGAAAAATGGGACAATGTTCAAATGAGTGCAGAAGGTGTGATTCTGGGTGGAATTGCATAATTGTTGGTTTTTTATGAACCTTGCTAGCTTGTGTATCAATATCAAGAAGAAAATCTAGGTTTGGAAATCATTTGCTTGGAAAAAATTGGTCTTGAACATACCCATTTGACCCAAACCTCCCCTGACCCAGGATAGGTTTAGACTTGGGTCAGTTTTCTTTTGATCATTAATTGGTCAATTTTTGACCAATTGGTGTGATTCTTGTTGCTTTGTACTCTCCCCTAGGTTGTCTTTAGGATTTAGGTTTTAGTTTTCACTTAACTGCTTATTTAGTGCTTATTTAGAAGCCTACTTTTGGCCTTTTTGAGACTGCTGCTGCTGCTTGTGTTGTTCTTGTTTACTGTTCTTGTTGTTATTATTTAGATTCTTGGTGTTATGCCTATTCTGGTTGTTGATATGTTGTTGTTATTGCTGGTTCTTGTTGCTGATGTGTTTGTATAAGCTTATGTGAGCTTATTGGCTTATTCAAGCGTATTGGTCCTTTGTTAGCTGCTACTGCCACTTTCCTTGTTACTGTTCTTCTTTGATTTTTTTGTTGTTGTTGTTGATATTGATTGTTATTGTTCTTTCCTCATTGTTGTGTTTTTGATTATTGTTGTTTGCTATGGATTTGTTTCTTGGTTGTTGTTCTCCTTTGACCACATTTGCCTAGCTGCTACTCCATTTCATTCTTACTCAAGTTTTCAAATAACCAACTGTTGGATTTTTCAAATTGTACAAGCTTGTTGAAAGCTTTTCAGCTAAAGTGGTTTTTATTAAAGTTGGTTATTGTTGTTGTTTAAATAGTTTGCAAAAAGAATAATTGAAAAAGAAAAATAATGGGGTTTGTGGGATTCGAACCACTGACCTCAGGCCACCATCAGACACAAGTAAAACCACCCCACCAACTGTGCTAGCCTCTTAACCTGTTGTTACTTGTTTTATTTATCATTTAATAGATCTTAGTATTTGGCTTATTTACATTTTAGCTTTTAGGATTGCTTAGTACTGCTTATTTTGAACTGCTTTTTACCACTTTTTAATTTTCTTATGTTAGTATTTAGATAAAGTATTTACCTGATTTTTCTTAGAATTATTCAAATAGTTTTACTATTTATTAAGCATTAGTTTAGTTTAAATTGTTTTTAATTCATAGTAAAAATTTAAAAAGCCAAAAAAAAAAAATAATAATAATAAATATATGTATTTTCTTTTTTCAAAAATTTTCTTTTATCATTAGAATTGTAGAAAAGTCATTTTTACACCCGTAGGATTAGCGTAGTTTAAAAATCACGTTTTATTTTGCGCGTTCACGTTTTATTTAAAGTAAGTTTACGTTTTTAAACTTAGCTTACGTTTAGGGTTTCCTAGCTTCCCAATTCTCATTCCCGTAGAATTATAAGTAGTTTTTAAGTTTTAATTTTCATTCCTTGTTTGTATTCCTAGTTTAGTTGCGTTTATTTTATTTTTCGTTCGTTATTTGCAAATTATCGTAATTCCATAAAACCAAATAACCTTTCTCAACCAAACATACAAGATTTTAATCTCGATCTTTTCACGAAGCTTTCCATTCACTCCTCGTTGGGACACGACCCGGGAAATCACTTCCCGGTCTTAACAAATATCACTTTCACGAGTTTACGAGGTAATCTTTTTCCTAAAAGGTTTACTTGTATTTCTCCACGTCTTGTTGTCTCACGATAACATTGACCTCACTTTGTTGGTATTTTTGAATACTTGTTGTTTTACACACCAAAACACAACGAACCAAATTGCGCCGCTGCTGGGGAGGCTGTGTGCGAAAGTCTCGTAAAAGGTTTTAATGATTAGTCTTGTAGAACCTTCGCAAGAAGTTATCGCTTTCAAAAAAAACTTATAAAAAACCAAAAATATTTTTCTTTTGTTTCTATATATGTAACACCCCAACCCGACATGCGTCCGGAGCACTACAGTATGGTGACATATCAAAGCATACAGAGCATACAACGCAAGTGGAAGACTTAAAACAAAAGGTTACAATGGAAAAAAATCTAAAAGTACAAAGGAATACTAAAACTATAAAAGAAAGAAAGTACAAACTAAACAAAGTCTAAACTAATCCAAGTTCGAAACTAGTCCAGAAGAAATGGGCTTCCAGTCCATGGGGTAGTCCACTAAAGCTCTATAGCACTCTTCACCCAAACCCAGCTTCCAACCTAAAACCTGCCGCAGGAAAAGGAAATGCGGCTGAGCTACGAAAGCTCAGTGAACAGATATATGTACAACGAATAAACGAAACATAAATAAATATAAGAAAATGAATCAAAGCTCCTGCTGAAAAGGGATGTCATCTGTGAAATGCATAAGTGATTAAACGAAACGATATCATAAGTCAAAGGAAACGAAGCATCAAATATGTATCAACATAAACATAATCATACGGAAAAGGAAATGAGTACGTATCAACAAAGAAGCGTCTAAACAAGGTACTTGAATAGACAAATGAACATAGGAAAGCCACGAGCCGACCTGCCAAGGTACTTGACAGATCTCATACATACCTACATACATAATCCATAATCACATAACAAAGGATACGGAGAGGGGAGACCTCTCGGTACCACACGGAGGAGCGACCTCCCAAATGNAGTCACATTATCATTCATCATACATTTCATAGACTAGGGTTAGTCTACATTTCATCACGACATCATTTGCATTCTATCCCACTCGTAGAATATATAATTTCAAGTCACATTTATTTATTTATTTCTAAATAAATATTAACATATGATTATAGTTTTTTTAATCAATACACCAAACAATTCCCACTATGGCACCAATATTTTATATATTATAAATATTCCCACTAAAATTGTAAAAGTTAATTATTTTATTTTTTAAGGTTTTATATTTTTTAAACCTTCATTTATATTAACTTATAACAATATTTGTACCAACCAAGGAACATCTATCAAAACACCCAATATTTACAAAATTATATTTTCATAATTTTTACAAGTTCATTTTGATACAATGGTTACATTAAAAATTATTTTTAATTAACCCGGTACACGGAAACGCTAAAACCGCTCAAAACTAAACACTAAACGGTACCCCGTAAACAAGTTAATACATGAAAATTTCCCACTAAACCCCACCCCCCTCCCTTGGCCGGTCACTAATGTGTCACAAGGACACATGCCCCATTTTAGTTCACCATATAAAAGCCCAAAGTTACCTAACAAAACACATACATGCAATATCAAGATTTTTAGATCAAAAACATTTTCTTTCTCTTGTTCTTCCTCTTGAATACTCGACCAAACAACAATAACAATCAAGATAATTATTTTTTTTTCAAGACAAGTGTTATTTCAAGAACTAGTAATAATCTATTACAAGGTTTTGCAATATAAACCTATAGATTAATTAGGTTTATCATCAAAAATTCAAAAATTCTTCAAGTAAGTATATCAATTTCTTTTCATAAATTTTATCAAGGTTCATGTATTTTTATAGTATATGTATAAGCATGTAAAAATCTATACCACTAACTTATGTTTTATATCATTTTTATCTATAAAATGAATTACTAGTGAACCTATGGAAAAATGACTGAAAAATGATGTTAGAGAACCCATGACACCCTAAGAAGATGTAGGTAGATTAAGGGATGTTTTGTTGTTGTTGGTGATGAATTTGGACAAGTTACAAACTAAGAAAAACAATTTTTGACACTATATATAAGCTACTGTCCCTATTTGCAAAACGTGGTAAACTCAGTGAGTTTTGGTTAATTTTAGACCCAAGAATTAGAAAATACACTCCAAGACGAAAACATGGCCGCTTGAACCACTAAAAACGGACTTACGACGAAAAAGATATGCCAAAAACAAGATATACTAACTATATATATTTTTCTGAAAAATATGTTGCTGATGTACGAATTTCATTGACCAAAAATGAGCCTTAGACCCTGTTAAAACATACCAAAATGTTGAAAATATGTTAGTACACCTTTTTACCTTTTCGGGGATATAAAGAACTCGAGAAACAGACTTATAACGAATTAGTTATGAATTTTCAAAGATATATGTTTACTAAAAATTTCCATCAGCACTAACACTTGGTATATTTTCAAGACAAACCAGAAAATCCACAAACACCCATGTTGGGAGCCATTTTCCCGTCAAATGACTCAGTTCTGGAGTTGGGACTCTAAGGAACAAAAGTTAGAGCACCTGGCCTAGTTTTCAAATCAAAAAGTTTTTTGTCATTTGGACTTAAAATGAGTAATCTACAGCCATCCAAATAATCACAAAAACTGCCCAGAAATGGCAGTTTTGGCCTAAACACCATACTTTTCGACCATTTATCTTAAAATCTGGGTACATTGAGCAAAACTTCACTACTGAACATATTTAGGCTTGGTGCTAAGCTTTCCAGAAATACCAATTTTGTTTCCTAACTCTCAATATTCACTGATTTACAACTAGTTTTCCGAGGCCATTTTAGCCGTTTTCAGAAATTGTCAAGTGTCATACTTTACAGCGAAAACTTATATTTTCACTATTTATCACCAAATAACTATCGTACAACATCATTACACCATATGAACATGTGAAATACATTATGACTTAATACGATGATATAAATTACATTTTCGACGATTATTCATATTTTGATACAATACGAGTGGTATAGATTATAAGTGCAAGTGCATACATGAATTTATTTCATAATCTAAATTAGATTGCATACATTCATTTTAGGTTGCGGCTAGGAGTTGCACCACATCACTTCAGTTCATTCACTACATATTGTACCATCACTTGAGGTGAGTTTTCATAGCCCCGTTTACATTTCATTATTTATTTCAAATCCCACGGGGGAGAATACATTGCACCATTTTTCATACGAGCCTAAGTATCAAATCCATATACATTACTTAAGTTACCACATTGCCATGTTTTAAGTCCCCTATTATCATGAACCGTTAATTGTATTTAAGCGAGAGTGAGTGGATAGATCTATTGAGGGTGACGCCTCCATCCGTGTTGGGGTTACCAACAGTCAAACGGATGCATTTCATTTGATCATTGTTAGAGTGTCTGGCAAAACACTCTGGAGGGGCATTACATACAGTCTAGCTTCGGGGTCATGAGCTTAAGAGATAATGTACACTTTTATTAATTATGTGACAGTTCGTCATTCATTATACTTGAGGTTATCGTACAACATTCATTTTATAAACCTATGATTACTCACCAACATTATTGTTGACCGTTTTAGCAATGTATTTTCAGGTAACTAAGATAACAACATGTGACTTGCATATGGACCATCATGGAGTCGAGGAGTCGACGCGTCTCACCTTTCATTTTATTCACTTATGTAACGTTTGATCAAGTTGAACTAGTTTTCATGAACTTGTAACACCATTATGGGACCTATTTTGTAAACTCTGAATGTTTTAATGATCAAACGATGTATTTTCAAAACGACACTTTAGGTCGTTCAATATAACCTTGTATGAGATGCCATGTTTGTTACACCCAGGAATTCCATTCCGCTGCCATATAACAGGTAAATTCAGGGTGTGACAGTGTGTTATTGATAAGTCGGCTAAATATAAATGTAAAACTTGAATAGACAATAAACTGCTAAACCGCAACGACACATCACGCGCATCAAACGGCGAGTTAGTAGTTAGTGATCCGAGCCCACAGTGACATCCAATTGGGCAGTATGCAAGCCTCGGACCTTTCTCCTTAGGGGATAAACCCCACTCCTACTTCTATTTATTTCGGGCCCCTGAAGGTCGATGGTGAGACTCGAACCTGAGACCTCTCCAAGGAAACCTCCCACAATAATATAGTTTTTGTGTTTCTGGTACCTTATAGTTTTGCAAATTACTATTATGTCTTTGTATATGTTTGTAGCATCAAATTGTATAGGTTTTTTTCCCGTTGATGCAATTATTTGTGTGGGTATTACAAATGTGTGTGTCTGTGTGTATATATCTAATGCGTATTTGTGTAAACACTGTTGATATATATAATGTATAAAAACGTTATTCATATTTTTCGATATCCCTAAGTTTTGACGATCACAAAATGTAAAAACATTAAACGCAAAATTAATACGTAAACAAGTATTTAGCAACTAATATCACTTCATCCAACAAAATCACTTAAGGTATGAATAAACAAGTGTCTAATACATTTTATGATCGAAGAGATTTTTATTTAAACATTACACAGTTTATAAAATTAAATATACACTTTATATTTCTTTGAAAAACATATTTGGTAACAAAGGAAAATGTTTAATTCATAATAAATATATGAATTCAATTTTTAACCAAAATCAGTTAGTTTTTCACAAAATAAACTTTCCCCAGAAAAAGACAAGAAAACTGCCCATTTCAGGAGGGCGGCCCCTTAATTATAAGAGGCGGCCCCCTTAATTTTAAGGGGGCCGGCCACCATTTAAGGGGGCCGGCACGCTCCTCTTGTCAGAAACTTTTGTCTATAAATACCCTCTCAAACCTGGTATTTTTCCCCACCTTTTGCACGAAAATTTTCAAATCCAATTCTCTCTAAACATCCTTCTAAAACCCTTTGATCATATGATTATTAATCCTTGTTTCAAGTGATTCAATCTTTTCATTCCCTCATTTCTCAAAGTGCAAAAGAAGAATACTCCTTCAACAATCAAGTTAAGAAGTATTGTACATTTGTGTATATTGTCTATGTCGGATCGTTATACTCTGACCAAACTACTTTATTATAGCTTGTCTAAGGTTTAGCAGTTTTGGATAAATCCTAAACTACTAATGATGAAACACTGAATTACTCTATTAAGTATGCGGAATTACTTAACAAAGCTAAGAAGAATTATAACAACTTCAACACTTTATATTAACCAAACTTTGAACCTGCTAATTGTACAGATTCACAAACAACCCTAAATATCTCTAATATCGTATTCTTATATTCGTTTTTCTAATAATGACTTAAGGATCCTTTTATAGGCACAAGGAATACCTTAGTCGGTTTACAATACTTGAACGACAAGTATACAAACTCTAACTTTAGAATATTCTAGATTATACATAATATTCCTAATCTAATCTTCAGTCTTTATCTTCAAGCAGTACTTTGACTTTATCAACGAGCAGTACTTTCATAACAAACAGTACTTTGACTTTATACCCCAACAATCCTCCCCTAACTTGAATTCTACTTGTTTGAGTTCAAGTTTCCATGTATAAACTTTATCTTCAAGGAAAGATTGTCTTCTTTGAAAAGTCATACTCGTTAATTTGTTATCATCAGCATAAAGTATCTGCAATCTCTATCAGCAACAATCCTTTTGTCTTTACAGCATCTTAATCTCTTCTCAGCTACTCAGCAACATAAGGTACATCAAATCATATTCAGTTTCATATTATTCTCATCACTTCCAGGTGTGTAAACTCCTATGAGAGGTGAATCATTGAAAATTAATGGATTTTGATGTCTCTTTACCAAATCCATTAACTCTGGAGTAGCCAATGTTTAGGTTAAGTAAACCATGGTACATTAATAACCATATGATTTTTAGCAAATTATCAGCTATCAACGGATTTGAGTAGTCTTTACCAAAAGCCGTTTGCTTATGGACTAGTTAGTTCTTTGATCACAACCATGGTGAACTAATTACCATATAAATGGTTTTTCCACAGCCTTTACCACAAGCCATTTTATTGTGGGCTAGTCAACTCTTCACTTATTTCAGATATGGTGAGTTGAAACCATACAATTTTTAGTAAATTGTCAACTAAAAATGGATTGGATTGTCACATCAGAGCCGTACGCTCATGATGAATCAAACTCTTTCTTGTCTGTTAAACATGGTGAGTTGAATACCATTTGTTGTGTAGTACAAGTACTAACACCATGTTCTACTCAAAAACAATTTGTTGCTGTAATTATTTGTGCTTCAAAAATTATTTTGCACATAACAAAAATTGTTATTTCAAAAGAATTTAACTGGTTTTAAGCTGCAAGCAGTACTTTGGGAAAGTACTGTTTGATCAGCAGTACTTTGAATAAAGTACTTGTTTATTCAAAAGATTTTATACAATTAAGATCATACCAGTATTTTTCAATCATCATCCTTCAAAATTGTCTAATTGATGAACAAATTGATCACCATTAGAGCTGTTTCATCTTCTTTTTCAACTTCCATACCATGATCCAGCATCCTCAGCATCAAATCTCTTGTAAGAGGATATCTTCTTTCTGCCAGCATGTAGATCATTGTACCATCTTCCAGCTCTAAGGCATGAACACCAGCATTTGAAAAGAATCTCCAGCTTAGAATCTCCCATACTTCTTGATTCTTCCAAATATCATCTGTGCTAGTTTCTTCTATTTCCCACATAGTAGTCAAATTTCCCAGCAATACTACACCAATTCCATTGAGTGGAATATCTTCAAAATAAGCTTGAATTTGTTGATGTAGATTAAACAAATATTCTCTATTTACCAGGTGCAATATATCAACCAGCAGATTGAATGCTCTAAAACTTTCATCTTCTCTATGGAAAACAAAATAATCACCATCTTTTTCTGATTCAATAACCTCTAAATCAGATATCTTTGACTTTTTAGTAGGAACTTCTTCTGACTTAGGAAGCTCAAAATCAACAACTCTTAAGTAATTTCTCAGTTCATCAACAGTATTGGTTCTTAACTCTATAGTAGGTTTAGACTTCTTTGATGACTGTGACCTAGTTGTTATTCTCTTTCTTTTGTTGCTTTCTTCCATTAACTTCCTTCCTTCTACAGTATCATAACCAACAATGCCATCTACTTGTCTTTGATATTCAGCTCTGACAGCATCATATAATTCCTTCATTTGTGAGTGATTCAACTTGTTCAGACCCTTGTATCCTCTTCCTTTCAAGTAGCCCATATAAAAATTTCGTTCTTGAGCCTTTGTCATTGATTTCTTTGGTTGAACAGCAGCTTCTTGTCTTTCTTTTTCATACTCAGCATCAAGTTCTGCTTGAAGCTTCTTAACAGCTGCTTCACTTTGAGCTTCTTGATAAGCCCTTATCTGCTCCATAGTGAATAATTTCTTTTTCTTCTTCTTCTCTGATTCCACCAGGATTCCTTTTCCTTTATTTTTAGGATCAATTGCTTGAGTAGGCTTAGGAGAAGGTTGCAGATCTTGAGGTTGTTCAACTCCAGGAATACTAATACGTCTAGGTCTTGACATATTGAGCATGATCTCAGCAATGGTTTCATCATCACTACTAGAAGGTTTCATGACCTCCTTTACTTGAATTGGATTAGAAGGACCCACATCTTCATCAAAATTTATAGTCCTTGGTGTGACTAAGTGTTGTCTTAGAGTTCCTGGATCAATACTTTGAACAGCATCTTGTTGAACTTCAACACCAGTAGTTTCCAATCCCAATTCATTATTACCATCTTTTGCTTGAGTATCATTCTCTTGAAGATTTATATGCTCAGTATCTTGATGAAAAACTTGTCCTTCTGATAATGCCTGTCGAAGATTAACAGCAGCATCTTGATCAATAGCATCAGTACTTTGATCAACAGTCTTTTCATCTACAGTCTTTTGATCTGGAACAATATCTTCATCAACAATATCTTCATTTAAATCATCCTTATTACCAGCATCTTCATTCAAATTCACATCTTCCTTATTCCTCCCCAATGTGAATGAAGATAGCTTTCTTAGCCTCCTCTTCTTAGACTTAAACTTCTGGAGACCTTCTGAAGAATGTTGAATGAGAGACTTAACCAATTTCTTCAAATTCTTGTACTTCTTTGGAAGAGTTGTCAAAGCAGTAGCTTGATCATCATAAGCTCTTTTTAGTCTCTTTAATTCCCTTGTCAAAGCGTAATTGTCCATCACATCATCTTCATCAGGTGTATCTTTATCAGCCATCACTCCCTCATCTCCTCCAGATGTCTGATTTCCATCTGTGGAAGTATAATCATTGGGGGTGGGTGGTTGACTAACACCATGACCTGAGTCATTTAGAGCAGTACCTTGCAGAGAAGCAGTCTTTTCTGCAGAAGCAGTCTTTTGAGAAACTTCTTGAACTGGTGAAGAAGCAGTATGTTGTGAAACATATTCTTCATTAGAATGTGACTGCTCAGATTGTTGAGATAGAGTTGAAGCAGAATCTCCATCTTCAGAAGCATCCTCTGAATCCTCTTGAACAGCATCTCTAACAGCTTGTGCTACCTCCAACATATATGCAGTAAGAGGTGTATCTTGACCAGAAAAGAGAGGACTCTTTGTGGCCATGAAGGTAAACACCTTATCAGGAAGCACAACAACTGGTAAAAACTCTTGAGGCTTAGGAATACCTTCAAGCTGCTTATTCAAAAACACCTGTATGAACCTAGGATGCATCAAGAATGGATATTTCTTCTTTATGTGATTAATCATTCCATTTAAAATCATCCAAGAGAAGTTGAACGGTTGATTAGTTGCCAATCCAACCAAGGCAGAAGCTATGGTTTTGGGAAATTCATTCCAAGCAGTACTCTTGTTGCTCAGACAATGAAGAAGTACATGGATCAAATACTTCCAATGAGGACTGAATAAGGGTTTGTCAAAGGTGAGTTTTTGAAGTGAACCCTCATATCCAAGATCCCTAAGTGTATCCCAAATAACCTCTTTAGCAAAACAAGCAGTACCTTCTTCATCATTAAACTGAAGGTCTGCTCTGATTTGAGCCTCTGTGATGCGAATATTGCGACCAGCTACCTTAGCAGTGATACACCAAACATCCAATTCCTCCCATCCAGCAGTAGCAGTGGCCCAAAATTCTTGAATCCAGGGTCCAATCACATCAGGGTTAACTAAAATAGCATAGTTGATTGGAGACCCAGCAAGAAAATCAATGATATCATGAAAAGCAACATTGAATTCAGTCTTATCTATATTGGCTACCATATTGTGACGATTACATGTGGAACGAGGCATTTGTGTATGATGTGTGAGAGTAATTTGTGAAAAACGGCGAAGGGGAAGTGAAAGTTTTATAAAAAGAGAAAAGAGTTATAGGGATTAGTAAATATGGGTAAGATTTATAAAATCAAATCCCAATAAATAAGAAAGGTTGTTATTTTTATCCTATATTTCTTTCCAATTTTTTAAATGACAGTTACCATAAAGAATTGACTGTTGTATAGTAACAATACTTCCACGTCAGCATAACAGTACTTTCACATAGCCGTTGAGCAGTACTTTCACCATACAAAACTCAATTGCCTATAAAAAGATTCTTCATCCATATACATCTTCATCACAAATTCCTCCTAAAAACTTCAATAATCTTCTTATCATCACCTAACATCACCATGAGTAAATCACCATTTGTGTACACCTCGTCAGATACTGATTCAGATAATGAGAATAAGTATTACTCTGATCCTAGTTCTGATTCTTCAACAGGATGGAGTAAGTATTTCCCTCCTATGACAACAGGTTCCTCCAAGAGAAACACCAAGAGAAAGACACCAGCTGCTGATCCTCCTACACAACTAGCCAAAGAACTGCCAAATGCTTTGACTCATGCCTTGGAATCTGCAATGAAGAACATGAATTGGTCTGCTCAAGAAGACCCAAGTGAGAAGCCATCAAAGCCAGAACGTCCTCCAAAGCAAGTGTTGTTCCTTCCATGCCCAAAGATGCAAACATCTTTTGAAGAGAAGAGAAAGAAATCTCAGAAGGTAAAGCACAACAAGGGAAAAGGGAAAAAGCCTATGGAGTAGGTTTTCTAGGTTGTAGTAGGATTGGTGTAGGTTTGCTGTAATGTGTAACTCTGTTGATGTAATGTCTTTGTCTTCAAGATGAATGTACTGTGACTTTTATGAATAGAAGTGCTGTTTCCTAGAATGAATGATGAATGTAGCCTTCCCTTAAATAAGAAACAACTGCTAATGACTCCCCTCAAAAGTAGGCCTAAAAATTAATCATACCAATACTTACCACCAAATGCTTAAATCTTGTAACATCAAAGCCTTTAGTAAGTAGATCTGCTACATTATCATCTGTATGAATCTTGACCACGTTAATCAACCTACGCTCATAACAATCTCGAATGAAGTGATGTCTAATTTGAATATGCTTAGTCTTTGAATGATACACTGGATTCTTCACAATACAGATAGTACTCTCATTATCAATGTTGATAGGAGTATTCTTGAAATTAAATCCATAATCCAAAAGCTGATTTTGCATCCAAAGCACTTGTCCACAACAACTTGCAGCTGCAACATATTCTGCTTCAGTAGATGAGGTTGCTGCAATTGTTTGTTTCTTACATTGCCATGAAACTAATCTTCTTCCAAGATATTGGCATCCACCAGTGGTTGATCTTCTATCAAAGTTATCTCCAGCATAGTCACTATCTGAAAAGGCTTGCAAGTGAAAAGGTGACTCCCTAGGATACCACAATCCTAATTTAGGTTGATACTTGAGATAAGCAAAGATCCTTTGAACAGCATTCATGTGTGAAACCTTGGGTGAAACTTGATATCTTGCACATAAACAGACTGCAAACATAATATCAGGTCTTGAGGCAGTTAAGTACATAAGACACCCAACCATTGATCTGTAAAGCTTGACTTCCACTGGTTTTCCATCTTCATCCTTTCCAAGTGAGTTTGAGGATTTAATAGGTGTAGTGACTGGCTTGATAGTATTGAGATTAAACTTCTTAAGAATGTCAGTGACATACTTATCTTGGCTTATGAAAATACCAGTACTTGACTGTTTAACTTGAAGTCCCAAAAAGAAAGTCAACTCACCCATTGAACTCATCTGAAATTCTTTTTGCATAAGTTCTTCAAACTCTTTCACCATGGATTGTTTTGTAGCACCAAAAATAATATCATCCACATACACTTGAACTAGCATGATATCCTTTTTGTCTCTCTTAATGAACAAAGTCTTATCAATGGCTCCTCTCCTATAGCCATGTTGTAACAGAAAATTTGAAAGTCTTTCATACCAAGCTCTAGGGGCTTGATGAAGACCATACAGTGCTTTAACAACTTTGTAGACTTTGTTTGGATGTTCAGGATCTTCAAAACCAGGAGGTTGTTTGACATAAACCTCTTCTGTAATTTTGCCATAAAGAAAGGCACTCTTGACATCCATTTGATAAACTGGGAATCTCATATAAGAGGCAAAAGCAAGAAATAATCTTATAGCTTCAATTCTTGCTACAGGAGCAAAGACTTCATCATAATCAACTCCTTCTTCTTGTCTGTATCCTTGAGCAACCAGTCTTGCTTTGTTCTTGATCACATTACCTCTTTCATCTCTTTTAACTCTGAAAACCCATCTTGTACCAATGACCTTCATTCCATCAGGTAAATCACATAAAACCCAAACTTCTTGAAGTTTAAACTGTAGAAGTTCTTCTTGCATAGCTTCAACCCAGCTTTCTTTGGATAAAGCTTGCTTTATGTTCTTGGGTTCTTCTTGAGAGATGAAGCAAGCAAATAAACAAGTCTGTTGATCTTTATGATTCAACCTGTTCTGCTTATAGACAAAACTAAGTAAAGCATTTTGAGGCTTAGTCATGCTTTTAGCTTTTGATCTTGTAAGAACACCAGAAGTAGGAGAACCAATAATCTTGTTTGTAGGATGATTCTTATGTACTCTTGAAGTGTGAGTTGTTGGTACAGTAAGATCATCTTCCAAATTTGTTTGATCAGGACCTTGTTCACCAAAAATTCCTTCATCTTGCTGTTCATCATCTGATTCTTCAAATGGAGGCATGGATGAACCAGGCCAATCTTCAGTATTTGTCCAAGTATTTGACTTGATTCCCCTAGAAGTACCTTCATCTTGAGTAGCAGTACTTTGATCCAAAGTACTGGGATCCAAAGTACTGTTCTTCAAAGTGCTGTCAGTTGAAGATTTAGAATTTTCTTTTGTCTGTTCTGCTTCATAAGCTCGTCTTAGATCATCTTCATAGGACTTTGCAAGTGTTTCTTGAAAAAGCATCCTATTTAATTCATCTTGTATAGCTTGATCTTCATCAGAGACTGTTGTGGTTGAGTTAACAGTATCTTGCTTATCATTAGCAGTACCTTGGTTTTTATTGACAGTACTTTGTTCTTTGTCAGCATCTGTAGGACTAGCATTGACACCATGAACTATGAACTGTGAATTGTCTTCTTCTGAATGGACAACTTGATTCTCCCCCCTAACAGGCACATAGTTCATAGAAGGAGTCAATATATCAAGATCAAACATCCAATCAGGACCTTTACCTTTCTGGTTTGGTAGATCTTCAAGGAATTCAACATGAAGACAGTCTTGAACCTTCTTTGTAACTTTGTTATACACCCGAAAACCTTTACTGTTTGTAGAATAACCCAAGAGATATCCTTCCTCAGACTTGCCATCAAATTTTCCCAAATTGTCAATGGTATTAAGAATAGTAAGAGGACATCCAAAAGGCTTCATAAAGCTGATACTAGGTTTTCTGTCCATCAATAATTCATAGGGTGTCTTCATTTGAGGTTTGGTGATAGAAACTCTATTCAAAATATAGCAAGCAGCACTTACTGCTTCAGCCCAAAACTGAATAGGTAAGAGTGAGTCTGCTAGCATAGTCCTTGCTGCTTCTATCAAAGTTCTGTTCTTTCTTTCTGCAACTCCATTTTGCTGAGGAGTTCTTGCAATACTGAATTCCCTCTTGATCCCCTTGTTAGCACAAAAGTCATCCATAAGTTTGTTCTTGAACTCAGTCCCATTGTCACATCTAATACCTCTAACCTTGTGTCTCAACTGATTTTCCAGGGAGATGATTAAGTCATGAATGGCATCAAATGTCTCATCTTTAAATTCCAAGAAAAAGACCCAACTAAAACGACTGCAATCATCTGTGACAACTAAGCAGTACTTCTTCTTGTTGAGGCTTGAAACAGAAACAGGTCCAAAAAGATCCATATGCAACAGCTCCAAAGGTTCTCTTACAGTTCTTTCCTCAAGCTTTTTATAGGAAGCTTTATGTTGTTTACCCTTCTTGCAGGCCAAGCATGATTGATCAGTCTTGAAAGTTTTGGAAGGTAAACCTTGAACTAGATTACCTCTGACTAACTTGTTGATGTTCTTGAAATTCACATGACCTAGTCTTCTATGTCATAGATGTGCTTCTTCAGTTGATGCTTTAGCTACTAAAGATGTAACATTCTCAGTAGCTAAGATATTCTTCATATCAATGCTGTACACATCATTGGTCCTTGGTGCCCTTAAGACCACTAATTCTTCAGCTACAAACTTGAATTCCGGTGAGAGAATTAAACATTCTGTTTCAGTGAACAAGACAGGGTACTTCTTGTCACAGATCTGAGAAACTGATAGTAAATTGAACTTGAGCTCCTTCACATAGCTAACATTCTCAAAGTCAATCTTTCCAGTCTTGATAGTTCCTTTGCCTGTAATTCTCCCTCCAGTAGCATCATCCCCAAATGCAACTTTTCCTCCAAAAAATGGCTTAAAATCTGACAGAATCTGCTTTTCTCCTGTCATGCTTCCAGAGCAACCACTATCAACAATCAAATGATCTTTAAGTTCCTCTTCTGGGTTGCCCTGCACAAAGATAAGAAAGTTAGTTTCTTTTAGGAACCCAAGCCATTACTGACTTGTGTTCCCCTTGTGGAGTCACATACTTAAAATCTTTAAGTATGTAATTCCCACTATCTTTTAAAACATGATCAATAACTTTCTTTTGTTCAAAAACTTGATCTTTGTTAGAAAAACAACTTTCTTTTACAACAGCATGTTCTTTTTCACCCACACTTTCTGAAAGTACTGGTTTGTCCCCAGCAGTACTTTCCTTTTTGACCCACATAGTTTTAACTTTTTGGGTTGAGGTCTGTGGTTTAGGTACTCTTTTGTAAGGCCTCTTAGATGTAGAAAAATTGGTATCATGGCCAGGAGCTCGTTTTGAAACATTGAGTCTTACATGAGCAGTACCTTTATTAGGTGAAAATCTCCTAACAGTACTTTGAGAGAATACTGTTTGTGGCCTACCAGTACCTTGAAAAGAATGACCTGAAGGTACTGGTTGTTTGGAAAAAGTTCTTTTCTGTTGAGGGTACCTATATGATTCAGTGAAATTACTATGGTTGACCCTTCTAGAATAATTCCAAACAGGTTTGGGTGAAGCTGGTGTAGTAACTGTTGGCCTATGTTGTGCAGATTTGGTCTTTGGGTATTGACTTAAGTAATTTGAATGCAGGGTACAGTCTTTTATCAAATGATTAGGACTATAACAAACAAAACACAATTTTTGATTCATTGACCCAAATCCAGATCTTTGAGGAGTATACCCAAGACCAGTGTGACTTCTAGGTGAATAATGAGAAGAGTTTCTAAAGTTAGCAGTATGTTGGAAAGAATTCTTTGAGGGAACTGCTGAGTGACTAGCAGTCCTTTGATTAAAGTGAGAAAATACTGCTGGTTTTGAAAAAGGTTTAGAGAAACTCTTATCATTAACATTATTCCCTGATCCCCTAGTATTCCCATGATTCTTAAGAATCTCAACTTTGACTTCAGATGAACCTGGATTAGATTGACCCTTAAGTTTATTCCTAAACTCTAGATTGTCTACTCCATAACAAGAAACATCTTTCCTAGGTGGTTGAAAACTTCCAACAGCATGAGGAACTGCATGATACCCCTCATCTTTCTTAAATTCAGGAGGTGTTGGGCTTATGGGTTCCTCACTACTAGATCTGTTTTCTTCTGAGCAAGTTTCAAATTCACTAGTTGAGATTTCCTCTGAACTTTCTTGTTCCTTATCACTAGTTGGGTTCTCTTCTGAACTACTATACTCAACACCATAACCTAGTCCTGTTTTAATGTTTGTTCTTCTTTGTTTTTCACAGAAACTAACATGTGTAAGACCAGCTTCTTTCCAACTTTTAAGCTTTTCTAACAAATCATCTCTTTCCTTAGTCATCTTTTCTAACTCAGACACCTTACATCCTAACTTCCATTCACTTAACTTTAACTGATAGTCCTGTTGTTGATATTTTTCAGCCCAAGCTACTTCATTATTTTCATGTGTAATTATTTTAGCTTCTAAGGACTCTAAGGTCAATTGATAACCTAAGACTTCAGACCTAGCTTTATTATGTTTATCTCTTTCAGACACATAATCACTAAGTACCTTTTGATACACATTATTGCACTTAGAGCATACCTCAGTAGCAGTAGATGAAGTAGGTGCAGTAGCAACCAAAGCCAACAGGACAGGTGCATCTTCATTCTCCATGCTCCAGTCAAAGCCTCCAAGATCATCAGTGGAATCCAAAGCAGTACATCCTGGTTCCTCATCAAAAGCTGTGCTCCAATCATATTCCTCCATTGCAACCATAGAGAGAGTAACTGGTTCATCATCAAATTCAGCACTCCAGTCAACCTCTGATAAGTTTTCTTGAGCCACAAATGCTTTTGGTTTAGGTTCAGGAAGCTCCTTGAGTTCAACCTTGGGTTTCTCTATCATCCTGTTTGCTTGATACTTGGCAAACTTACATTCCCTTGCAAAGTGACCAGTCTTTTGACAGTTAAAGCATTCAATCTTAGACTTGTCAAATGCAATACCTTGTTTGGCCTTGAAATCAATCCCTCTTCCTGTTTTCTTCATGAATTTCTTGATCCTAGCAGTAATCATAGCAACTTGCCATCTGATGTCAATTTCTTCTAGATCATCTTCTTCAATCTGCAGTAGGTCTTCTTCATAGGTAACAGGTAAAGTGGCTTGTTGAGCAAAGAATGAGCACACAACATCATCACAATTGATGTTGTTTGAGGGTTGTGAAGTGGTAGTGGACACAGTTGAGTAAACATCAGCAACAGTACTTTGAACTGGATAAGCAGTGCTTTTAGTGGAAGTACTGCTTGTCTTGGCAGGAGACACAAAAGCAATACTGTTGGTTGATGAACCTGATTTACCATTCATCTCATGCTCATACACCTTCAAGTTGTTGTATAAATCATCAAAATCCATAGTAGCCAAATCAGGTTGACCTCTGATCATAGTAGCAATTACATGCCAGATAGATGGCAAACTCCTTAAGAACTTCAAGTTTGCATCTTCAGTAGAGACTTCTACACCACGTATCTCTAGCATACTGAGAAGATTTTGAAATCTCTCATAGGCAGCATCAAGTCCCTCTCTTTCTCCAACAGCAAAGGTTTCAAACTGCTGCTTCAGCAAACTTCTGTGCATCTTCTTGGAAGCATCATTACCTCCAAATCTTGTTTTGATAGCAGCCCACAGTTTTTTAGCATCCTTAGCATTATGAAACTTCAACAGGTGGCCATCAGGGATAGCAGACAGCAGTATGTTGAGAGCTTTGTCTTGATTCCTCTTTACAGTTGCAGAGAGTTGTTGCTGAGGTGGTTTAGGCTGTCCAGGAATGACTACAGGTTCTTCTATAACTTGATTTCCATTGACAATGATATCCCAAAGTGCAGAGTAAGTAATAGCAATGTACTGCCTCATCTTCATGCTCCAGAGATCATACTCTCCCTTCTTGACTATGGGAATTCTAACAGTGGTGATGGATGGCATAGGTGTAGGTTCAGGTTGAGACATCTTGTAGGGTTTGTTTAGAAAATCGACTTGGTTTAGGGTTTAGAGTTTCTTCTTAATCAGAGTTTCCACACAAGCTCTGATACCACTTGTCGGATCGTTATACTCTGACCAAACTACTTTATTATAGCTTGTCTAAGGTTTAGCAGTTTTGGATAAATCCTAAACTACTATTGATGAAACACTGAATTACTCTATTAAGTATGCGGAATTACTTAACAAAGCTAAGAAGAATTATAACAACTTCAACACTTTATATTAACCAAACTTTGAACCTGCTAATTGTACAGATTCACAAACAACCCTAAATATCTCTAATATCGTATTCTTATATTCGTTTTTCTAATAATGACTTAAGGATCCTTTTATTGGCACAAGGAATACCTTAGTCGGTTTACAATACTTGAACGACAAGTATACAAACTCTAACTTTAGAATATTCTAGATTATACATAATATTCCTAATCTAATCTTCAGTCTTTATCTTCAAGCAGTACTTTGACTTTATCAACGAGCAGTACTTTGATAACAAACAGTACTTTGACTTTATACCCCAACAGTCTAGTAGTTGTGTATATTACTTGTAAAGGTGTAGAAGGCTTGCAATTAGATAGATCTAGGTGTGTTAGTTGTGAGTAGAAGTAGTGAAGAAGAAGTAGAGTTGTGAAGAGCAAGAAGTAGTGAAGTAGTGAAGTAGTGAAGTAGTGAAGGTGTGTAGTAGTTGTGGTGTGCACAAGTTGTGTAGGAGTTGTACTAAGTTGTGTAGTGGTGTGAGATTGGTTCTAGCTACTATTAGAACCCGACATTTAGCTTAGTGTCGTTAATTGGTGTAAGCAAAAGTTGCGTAAGGTTTTCTCCACCATAAGGGGGCTTGTTGACATAGTGAAGAAAACTCTCGAGTAGGTGACTCGGGGAGTGGAGTAGGGCAAGGAAGGTGTCCTTGTAGCCGAACCACTATAAATCCTTTGTCTCGCGGTTAGATCTTTCCAACTCTAACTTATTACTTAGCTTAGTTACTTACATCTCGTATATAGCTACAATTATTTATATTATGCACGTGTTGATTTTACAAACTTAGCTTACATCGTTATTATTTTTCATACCTAGATATAGTTGTTCATATTGTTCAAGACTTGAGTTCACATAAGATCGAATCAAAGTTTTAAGAGTAAACAAGACTTTAAAACTAAACTAAGTTTTCTTAAACATAGTTTTTATAATAAACCTAAAAGGACACACATATAAGATCATATAGTTGTTTTTATACTTAACTCTAATAAAAGGCTTTCAAACAAACAATTCAATAAGACTCGAATCAATATTTTGAAACCAAGTTTTATAAATTGAAGAAGACGTAAAACTATTCAACCCCCCTTCTAGTTTTCCACAATTGGTATCAAGAGCCAGGTCAAACAAGATTTTTAAAATATATTGTATTTTAAAACTTGAATCGATCTATGGAATCGGAAAAATATTTAGAAGGGCAATCTATGCAAAGACCACCACTATTTGAAAGTGATGGATTTCTCTATTGGAAAAATCGATTTGAAACTTATGTGAAATCAAAGGATCTAGATCTTTGGCATGTTATTACTAATGGTGATTTTATTCCTATACAAAATAATCCCGAAACTAAAAGGGATGAACTTGTACCTTTTGAAAAACAAAACAATGATTTGAAAAAGAAACTTGCTAAAAATAATGAGGTTAAAATGGTAATTTACAATGCGTTACTGATGAGACGAAAAATGTTACGTTTTTAGGGGTCTGTTTGAGTCCTAATTCGTATATTATTGGATCGGATTTCACCCAAAGTCGTTTCTTTTCTCATTTTAGGTACTTTTGAGGAGAAAATCACAAAAGAAGCATTTTTCGGGCGTTTTCGGAGTGAAAAAGTGCAGAAAACAACAAAATCTCAAAAGACCCTAAAGAGCACAGAAGGTGACGGCGTGACAAGCTTCAACGTGACGACGTCAGGAACAAATGAAGTGAAGAAATTGGAAGTTACTCATGACGGGCCAGAGAGTTTTTGGCCTAGTCTGGTGACGGCGTCAGGGAAGGCCGTCAGATCTGGAACAAGGCGGCGTGACGACGTCAAGAAGGCCATCACAAAACCCTAATCGTCAGCGTGACGGCGTCACACCTTGGGCTGACGCCGTCAGCCCGTATTTTCTATATATA
>LBNU01026964.1:3227-27694 GCA_014162995.1 Artemisia annua | reverse complement strand
GTATGTGCGTTAATCGATTTTAAGGTAGTATTTCATGCGTAGGTTGCTATCGGTGAGCTTATGATAGGATACTTGACGTATCGTCATAGAGTGAGGTAGGAGCTTATAGAGTTAGGGAATTGAACGCACTCCCTACGACTTGTTAGGAATACACCCGTCATCCACGCAAACTCAACATACTAATTACATGGTAAAAGATAGTTAGGGAGTAATGAAATCTAAGTAAACACTACTTTCCCCACCATTGTTTTCTCAACTTTAATTTAATTGCATAAGTAAATAACTTGGGTTAGTTGACTAGCAACTAATTCCGCCCACTCCTTCAAAACCGAGATTTTACTGCTTTCTAAAAAACATAAAAATACAAAAATAATCATCCTCCACCCTTAGACCTTAATTAGGGTAGTCTTTAACCTAACGAACATTATTCCCTGTGAGAGAACGATCAATCCCCCGGTACTTGCCACTACACTATACTACATCAGTCAGGTACACTGCCTGGTGGGGATTGTAAGCCTCTTGAGATCCCTTGAGAGGTAAAACAAAGTGCGTAAGCAATCCCTACGCATCAGTTACCACACAAAGAATATGAAAGAATTTTTATGTGCAATACCGCAAAAGAAATTTGGAATTCTTTACTAATCACTCACCAAGGTAATAGTCAAGTCAAAGATAATAAAATAGATCTTCTTGTACAATAATATGAACAATTTACGATTCCGGAAGAGGAATCAATAGATAATGCTTTTGCTAGATGATGACGTATAGTCCATACTCGGGTCACGAACCCGATTAGTGAACATTACTAATATCCAAGCCCACCACGAGTGGGCTATCATAACAATAATTGGACTACCAAACTAACGGTTTGGGCCCACGGAGCCAAGCCCAAAGATATTTATGGATTGGATAGGCGATATTTCTTATTAAAGAGATATATACCAAATATCCGATGTCGGCGGACACGTCGAAGAGTGAGGAGCACGAAACCTTATCGGTTACGTGTGTATATAAGGGGCATCATAGCTCTCGTCTAAGGTACGACTTACAACCCTAAAATCTTCACAACCCTAAATCGATTACTTACTCTCACGCCGGAGGATAATCGGGGGAAACAATCCCTCGATAAGCCTAACGGTGTCTGTTTGTTTTCTTAGTGAGCAGGTCTCAAAGCATTAAGATCTAATTGGTACGAGAACAGGAACCCAAACAAGGAACGCCCAACTTTCGTATCAACAAGTGGCGCCATTCGTGGGATGCGAACCCACGAAAGTTATCAACACTAGATTTAACACAATCATCACAAGTCTAAAAGTACTTGATGAGAATTTTTCTAGCAAGAATTTTGTAAGGAAATATCTTAGGGATCTCCATCCGAAGTGGCGTGCTAAGGTGACGGCTATTGAAGAATTAAAGAATTTATCAACTCTACAACTTGATGAACTAATTGGAAATTTGAAAGTGTATGAAGTAATAATAAAGAAAGACTCCGAAATGGTCAAAGGAAAAAGGGAGCAAAGCAAATCAATCGCATTAAAAGCAAAGAAGGATTCTAGTGACGAAGAATACTCAACATCCGAAAGCGATGACGAAGAATATGCTATGGCCGTAAGAGATTTCAAGAAATTCTTTAAAAGACGAGGAAGATACGTTAGACAACCATATGATGAAAGAGAAACATCCCAAATAAACAAGGACGACAAGAATAGCAAGAATGAAAGAAAGTGTTTCAAGTGTGGAGATCCAAATCATCTTATTGGAGAATGTCCGAAATTGTCAAGAAGTCAAAACCACAAGGCCTTTGTAGGAGGAGCATGGAGCGATAGTGACAATGATGAAAAAGAGACAACAAGAGAAGAAAAGTGTATCATGGCAAAGACATACGATGAGGTACGGCGAATACAATAGTGATGAAAATTTATCTTTAGATGAAAAAGACTTAGATAAAGAATATAGTAGATTGTGTAAATTAGGTCAAAAGGTCATAGCTAAAAATAAGTCACTAAAACATATTAATAATCGATTAGAAAATGAAGTACTCGAATTGGAAAAAGAAAAAGGAGTTTTTATAGAATGTAAAACATGTTTAGAGGTCAAAAATGAAAACGAAAAATTTAAGATGAAATTTTCAAACTTGACAAGTTTAAAAATTTTAGTAACTCACTTAAGAAAATAATGTGTTCTACAAACTTCAGGAGATAAAACCGGTTCAGGATTCACCTCAACTAATGTTTCAACTAGCGAAAATAAAATTGTAAAGTTTGAATGTGAATCTAGTACACAAAAACCATTAGAGTCAAACCCTATGTATGTAATTATAAAAGATAGAAAAATACCTATTGCAAGTGATGAGGATGTAAAAAGTTTTTATAAATCATCATTAAAAGCCGAAACCGGATTTTCTAAACCTAAATTAAGATCTAAAACTCCACCGCCAAATAGACCAAATAATCCTCATCCTCGGTCTAAAACCCCTCAATATAGGAGAAATCAAGGTAGACAAAACTTTTCTAATAATAGTCACTAATGAGGAATTATCCACATCAACCAAGCTTTAACCCATGGGGAATACTTCCACCATATATGCTTCCTAGTCAATTGCAAATCATGTTTGGTTCAAGCAACTTTGGACCAATGAGACCATGGGGACCAAGTGGCTAAGTTTTCGATTTCTGAAAATATTGAAATCTCATCTACAAATGGCTTCTATAAGTCAACATGGCAACTTGAAGTGTTTGAAGAAAAGTTATTGAAAACTAAAAGGTACGCGTTTTTTTAAGCTCATCGTTAAAATTTATATTCTTAGATTAATAACTAGTTAGATTAATGCTTAGTTATATAGCTAGTAATAGTTACATACTCACGCATTATGAACCCCTCTTAGTTGGCTTTCCTAGGATAAAAATAAAATTGCTTGTTGTCAAACAAAATAGAAAATGGAAATCTTCTATATCCACTATTAGCAAACTCATGGTGATGAAGTGAAATGAGTTAAGTGGTTTAATCGTTAATATAGAAGTAGGACTAGATCTCTCGCGTAAGAAAACTATGGATGAAACAAGCTCTCGTAGACTATGGCATTAAGTTAGATAAGTGTGCGATAACAAAGGAGCCATAGACTTCAGTAAGAATCCCGTTCAACACTCTAGGATTAAACATATAGAAATACGTCACCACTTCCTTCGTGATAATGTTCAAAAAGGAAATATTACCATAGAAAAAGTTGCATCGGAAGAAAATGTTGCGGACATATTTACTAAACCCCTTAAGCGTAAATTATTTAACCACTTGCGTTTAGGATTAAGAATGATGGAGCAAATTGATTGAATTATTAAGAATACTTAAAACTTTTTGAAATATCAAGGTTCAAAAAAAAAAATCTGTGTCAGATGGGCGGACCCCTTAAAGTTATAAGGGCGGCCCCTTAAACATTAAGGGGACCAGCCTTATTTTAGGGGGCCGGCCATCTGTGCTTGAAATTTTCAGTTTTCTTTTCTTTACCTCTCAATCTGAGTCTAGGATTCTATTTTTCACTAAACCAAGAATTGGGACATTTTGTTTTTGCATAAACATACGCATAAGAAAAACCGCAATTCACTTTTGAAAATCATTCTTACATTTAGGAAAACTCATTGTTGAATAATGATAAAAACGTTTTCATTCTAATCATGCATAATAGTCTCACTCTCGTTATCTATATATACATAATCTAATATATGCATATATATAACACTTAGAAGTGAGCAAAGCTAAATCAAGGAGGTCAAAGATTGTTTCTTAGGAAAATTTATTTTCTTTTTATAGGAGTCGAAACGATCTTAACTTCACCTTTGTTTCATATACGCATACATTGGAACAAGGTCAAGAATTACATTGTCACATTTGCTCCATCACTGTCACACCCTGAATTTACCTGTTATGGCAGCGGAATGGAATACCTGGGTGTAACGATCATGGCATCTCATACAAGGTTATATTGAACGACCTAAAGTACCGTTTAGTAAATACAACGTTTGATCATTTATTTAAAATATAAGGAGTTTACAAACATAGGCCCCATAAGGTTTTACAAGTTTATTAAAAACAAGTTCATCAAGATCAAACGTAACATAAGTGCAATGAAATAAAAGGGTGAGAAGCGTCGACTCCACGACTCCATGTAGGTCCAAATGCATGTCAACATGAGTTACTTTAATTTCCTGAAAATACATTGCTAAAACGGTCAACAATAATGTTGCTGAGAAATCATAGGTTTATAAAAATGAAATATTATACGGTAACCTCAAGTATAATATGTATGATAAAAGTCAAATGAAAAATAGTACAATAGCCCTTAAGCTCATGACCCCGAAGCTAGACTGAATGAAATGCCCCTCCAGAGTCTTTTGCCAGACACTCTAATAATGATAAAAATGAAATGCATCCGTTTGACTGTTGGTATATCCAACGCGGATGGAGGCGTCACCCTCAATAGATCTATCCACTCACTCTCGCTTAGGTACAATTAACGGTTCATGATAATAGGGGAACTTTAATAAGGCAATGTGGTAACTTAAGCATTGTACTTGAATTTGATACTTAGGCCCGTACAAAAATGGGTGCAATGTATTCTCCCCCGTGGGATTTGAAATAAATAATAAAATGTAAACGGGGCTATGAAAACTCACGTGTAGTGATGAAGAAATATGTTATGAAGTGAACTGAAAAGACAAGGCGCAACTCCTAGCCGCAATCTAATATGAATGAAGTATAATCTAATTTAGATTATATAATGATATTAGGAATGCATGTGCATATGTTATCTATACCACTTGTACTCTTTGAAAATAATGTCTTTCGTAAAAAAAATACATGTTGATATCTCTTTTAGTGTAAAACTACTTTTCAAGTAATTAGGATGAATTTATACTCTACGATCCTTGTTTGAAATATCGTTGGTAAATATAGTGTTCTTATTGTTGTTAAATACTTTTTATAACTTGAGGAAAACATATTCAACTAATTTCACAAAACTAGTCGTTAGTACGTAGTAAATATATTTCTCTATTAGAAGCTGTCAAAAATAATAATAGTTATCAAGTTATAAACGTGAATATTTTGGTCGTTATAAGTCCGTTTCTTAAGAATTTTATATCCCCGGTTAGCTCTTAACAAGTACTAATACATTTTTAACATGTTGGTACATTTTAATAAGGTTTAGTATCCTGTTTTGTCCGTATAAAAATTTACATCATCATTGAATTTCCAGAAAAATACTTCATAGTTATGTATATTGTTTTTGGCGTAACTTTCTCGTCTTAAACTCATTGTAGTCCGTTCTTTCGGCAATGTTTTCATTATATTGTTAACTTTATGAGTATTTGGTCAAAAATAGGCCATGAGTTGCTGAGTTCTCCAAATTTTTTTAAAAATGTCCAGGCTGTCCCAAATTGTTCAAAATAAAATTTGGTATAACTTGTTTTTAACATAACTTCTTCGTTATAAATCCGTTTTTACCCGTTCTTTCGGCCATGGCTTCATCTTAGAGTGTATTTTCTTTATCTTTGGTCAAAATTTAGTCCATGCCTAATAAGTTTACCATATTTTAAAAATAAGACCAGTAGCATATATATATTGTTATTAATGGTTTTCTTAGCTTGTAAATAGTCCAAATTCATCATCAACAACATCAACACATCCCTTAATCTACCATGCACCTTCCTAGGGTGCCATGGGTTCCCTAACATTATTTTTTTCAAGCCCTTCTCCATGGATTTACATAATATATGTTTACAATGTTAAAAATGATATAAAAATGTATATAGAGTGGTATAAATTACATATCACTTGCATGTGGAAATAAAATGAATAGAACATCGTAAAAACATTATAATATCATGATAATTTACTTGGTTTACTTACTTGAAGAGTTTATGAATTTTTGATGAAAAACCCTAATAATCTATAGGTTTATATTGCAAAACCTTGTAATAGATTAACACTAATACTTGAAAATGTACTTGGTCTTGAAAATTTTGATGTTTCTCCTTGTTTTCTTGATGTAGCCGAGCACACAAAGAGGAAGAACAAGAGAAAGAAAATTTTGATCTAAAAATAATATTGCATGTATGTTTTTAGTTAGGTGTAATGTGTTTATATATGTAGTTTGTTGGTATAACAAGTGTCTTGGACACTTGTTAGTGACCGGCCAAAAGGGGGGTGGGAGGGGGGGAGGTTAGTGGGAAAGTTTTGTGTATTAACTTGTTTACGGGGTACCGTTTAGTGTATAGTTTGAGTAGTTTTAGCGTTTCCGTGTACTGGGTTAATTAAAAATAATTTTTAATGTAACTATTGTGACAAAACGAACTTGTAAAAATTATAAAAATATAATTTTGTAAATATTGGGTGTTTTGATAGATATTGCTTGGTTGGTACAAATATTGTTGTAAGTAAATGTAAAAGAAGGTTTTTAATGTATATAATTCTTGAAATATAAAAGAATAACCTTTATAATTTTTGTGGCAATATTTATAACATATAAAATGGGAATTGTTTGGTGTGATGATTCATTTTATTGATCACTTGTGATTGTTTATTTATAATTACATATAAGTAATTTAAAATACTATATAACTTATGAGTGGTATAGAATGCGCATGATGAAGTGATGATATGTAGACTAAGCCTAGTCTATGAAATGTTTTATGAATGATGAATAGTGAATGATGAATTAAAATCTGTGAATTGTAAATTGTCGAGACTTGGGAAAATGACCTGAAATAAGGAATTATGACAATCACTAGTTTATCACTCACTAGTTGCCTTTGGCCTTACACTAAGATATTTGTTTTAGGTAGAATGACTTGCTTATTTGCTTTATTGCCTTATTGGTTTTGCATGCTGATGAAGCGAAAAGTGTTACGCTTTTAGGGGGTCATTTAAGCCCTAATCCGTAATCATTTGATCAAATATTGCCCTAAATCGCTCATTTTGTCATTTTAGGTACTTTTAAGAGGAAATCTGGAAAAGGAAGCATTTTGGACGTTATTGGAGCATAAAAGTGAAGAAAACGACAAAGTCTCAAAATAAGCTGGAAACAGTACCTGACGGCGTCACGCTCTATCGAGTGACGGCATCACGCTTTGACAATACAAAGGATGATTTTTACACCAGACGCCCCAGAAAGATTTGAACATTATAAGCTAAAGGGAGACGGCCCAGAGAAATTTACAAGGGGACGGCGTCAAGAGTGGATCTGAGCAATCCGAATATTAGTTTGGCGGCGAGGTGACGGCGTCAAACTCTAAAACGTGACGCCGTCAGATTATAAAATCTATATATACTTTTCTAATTTTCATTCATTAGTGTGCAACTTTTGGGAAAAACCCTAGCTCGTATTTTATAGTATTTTTAAGGGTTTTTCAACCTTGAAACCTTGATGCTTAATTAAAAATAAGTCTTCTTCCAAATCAATCAATATATCTATGTGTTGTTTGATTATATCTTACGCTTGTCTTTCAATTAACATGCTAGGCTAGGTCTTTATTGTGTTTGCTTAGATCTAATGAAACCTAGCTATTGATTATATGTTGTTGGTTTGCTTGTGATTATTGTGGTTGGGTGAAGTCGATGTTAGGCTTACGAAAACTGGCTAACCTCCTATACGGTAACTTGCTTGAACGTCTTAAGAAACATGAATCGGATGTGTACTACGATTATTTGGTTGTATTTAATGCATGAGCGAATTCTAATGATCCCATGTTAGGAGCTTTAAGTCTGCTCGACATAAGATTGAAGTAGGAACTTATAAAGTTAGGGAAGATCGTACACGGCCCTACGAATGGTTTAAAGGAATACAACCCGTCATTTACATAATCACAACAAACCAATTAAAATATAAAAGATAGCTAGGGAGTAAGGAAATCTAAGTAAACACATATTTCTCATATATAAGTTTCACAAACCACTTTAATTTTCTTGTTATTTAATTTGCAAAAGTAGATATTTGGGTTAGTTGACTAGCAACTAATTCCGCCCACTCCTTCCAAATCCGAGATTTTTACCTGCTTTTATAAAATATAAAAATACAAAAAGAATCATCCCTCAACCCTTAGACCTAATTAGAGTAGCTTTTCAAGCCTAACGACACTATTCCCCGAGAGAACGATCAATCCCCCGGTACTTGCCACTTCACTATACTATATCGGTCAAGTACACTGCCTGGTGGGGGTTGTAAGCTTCTCAAGATCCCTTGAGATGTAAAACCTAATTGCGAAGGTTTCAAAATCCACGCATCACATGCATGCTTAGTTGTGATTATATACATGCTAATTTGCCTACCTATATACTTTTCATGCATACTTCATTAAGATAATACATGCATAGTTGCCTAAAGAGAAGGACTTGCCTAAAATCAAACCTCATAACCTTTACTCATCTCAACCTCAAATATCATCTCCTAGTGCACCTAATGCACCATCTAAAACACCCTCCTACAAAGAAATTCCATCCATGAACATCGCTCATTTACTCTCACTAATCACACCACTTGATACTCATCACCCTATTTTGATTCTCCACTTTCCCAAATACACAAACACATCTTGTCTAGCCAATCCAACACCAAATTCCTTCTATATCTTCAACCATACACACATTCCTCAACCTCACTCAAAAAAATTCTTTCTCAATCCTCATAACGGTCAAGCATCCACCTATGCTCCCAACTACATACCTACATTTCATCTATATCCTCCAAACAATCCTTTTATTTAAAAATCTCAACCTCAAAACAATAATCTATATTACACTTCACTCTCTTTTTCACCAACATTACAAAATTCCTTCATCATCATCCTACTTGGAAACCTTGAAGTTTCGTGAAGAACTTGACCAACTCTATGATCTTCGTGATTTCAATACTATGCACCTTGCACAACGCAACTTGCATCACACACCTTCCTCTCCATACTCAAATTGCTTACTTCACTCATCCTCACACAATTACTCCATCCACATTTGTTTCCATCCTCACACCCAAAAATACACTTTCATCTCACCCATATAATTCATATGAAGAGCATGCTCAATCTCAAAACAACAATCCCAATCTCATTCCCAACACCTCACATTTTGGTCAAACTACCAATCCACCATCCAAAACATCCTCCACTCATAAAACATCCTCTACTTCCATACCTTCATCCTCATCCATACATATCTCCACCACCAAGAGTATCACCACCACCTCCTACCAACACACATGCTATTCCCATGTTACATGACCAATCATCCATAACAACCACACTCCACCATCATCACCTTCCTCCGAACATAAAAAGTTCGTTGAAGAGCTCTAAGAAGCTCATGAGCTAAGTGCTCTTCTTGTCATGCATCTTGCTCAATGAAACTTGGACCAACCACCTTCATCACCTACTCAAATTGTCTCCTTAACTCACTCCACTTAGAGCATGTTGAGCATCATACCAACTATTGTCCTTGTTGCATTTACATCTAAAAACCAACATTTCATCAACCACTTCAAACCCACAACATACCATTGAAAATGCATCCTTAGACATCACCCTTTCATTATCACCCATAACACCCCTTAATGCACACTTCTCCTCATCACCAATCAACCCACCAAACTTCAATCCCATCCCATGGAGCTTATTTGAAGCCCATGGTGATACTTGTTTTTGTTGCATGCATAACCAAACCTTCATCTTTGGCCTAAGAGATGAGTTACAATATATGTTTTCATATATTGAGAATTTGTTCCATCAACAACCACCAAACTCTCCAAACTCTCCAAACATCATTCCTACAAAAATCTATCTCCACTAAATCCAACTACCATGCTTCCCATCTTCAAATAAAATCCCCACAAACCTTTTGTGTTCCAAGCAAGTCCAAGTGACCTCAAGTTAGCAACTTAGTATTATCTTGTTAAATGCACTCTTATTAGTTCTCTTATATTTGTTCTATGCATCATTTATATATTGCTTGTGCTCTAAATATTTTTGCAAACATTCCATATCTTGATTTTTTTATGACCTCAAAACGAGGGGGAGTATACGTCAAAGGGGAGCACTACATTCATCGGGATATCCTTTTTGATGCTAACAAAAAGGGGGAGAAGTGATATAAACTCATACTAAAAACTTGTATATATATTAATTTTTAGTTTAATGAGTTTAGATTTTGTAATCATCAAAAAGGGGGAGATTGTTGATATAAATAATGTATAAAAACGTTATTCATATTTTTCGATATCCCTAAGTTTTGACGATCCCAAAATGTAAAAACATTAAACGCAAAATTAATACGTAAACAAGTATTTAGCAACTAATATCACTTCATCCAACAAAATCATTTAAGGTATGAATAAACAAGTGTCTAATATATTTTATGATCAAAGGGATTTTTATTTAAACATTACAAAGTTTATAAAATTATATATACACTTTATATTTCTTTGAAAAACATATTTGGTAATAAAGGAAAATGTTTAATTCATAATAAATATATGAATTCAAATTTTTAACCAAAATCAGTTAGTTTTTCACCAAATAAACTTTCCCCAGAAAAGACAAGAAAATTGCCCGTTTCAGGAGGGCGGCCCCCTTAATTATAAGGGGCGGCCCCCTTAATTTTAAGGGGGCCGACCACCATTTAAGGGGGCCGGCACGCTCCTCTTGTCAGAAACTTTTGCTTATAAATTCCCTCTCAAACCTGGTATTTTTCCCCACCTTTTGCACGAAAATTTTCAGATCCAATTCTCTCTAAACATCCTTCTAAAACCCTTTGATCATAAGATTATTAATCCTTTTTTTAAGTGATCCAATCTTTTCATTCCCTCATCTCTCAAAGTGCAAAAGAAGAATACTCCTTCAACAATCAAGTTAAGAAGTATTGTACATTTGTGTATATTGTCTAGTAGTTGTGTATATTACTTGTAAAGGTGTAGAAGGCTTGCAATTAGATAGATCTAGGTGTGTTAGTTGTGAGTAGAAGTAGTGAAGAAGAAGTAGAGTTGTGAAGAGCAAAAAGTAGTGAAGTAGTGAAGTAGTGAAGGTGTGTAGTAGTTGTGGTGTGTACAAGTTGTGTAGGAGTTGTGCTAAGTTGTGTAGTGGTGTGAGATTCGTTCTAGCTACTATTAGAACCCGACATTTAGCTTAGTGTCGTTAATTGGTGTAAGCAAAAGTTGTGTAAGGTTTTCTCTGCCATAAGGGAACTTGTTAGACATAGTGAAGAAAACTCTCGAGTAGGTGACTCGGGGAGTGGAGTAGGGCAAGGAAGGTGTCCTTGTAGCCGAACCACTATAAATCCTTTGACTCGCGGTTAGATCTTTCCAACTCTAACTTATTACTTAGCTTACTTACTTACATCTCGTATATACCTATAATTGTTTATATTATGCATGTGTTGATTTTACATACTTAGCTTACATCGTTATTATGTTTCATACCTAGATATAGTAGTTCATATTGTTCAAGACTTGAGTTCACATAAGATCGAATCAAAGTTTTAAGAGTAAACAAGACTTTAAAACTAAACTAAGTTTTCTTAAACATAGTTTTTATAATAAACCTAAAAGGACACACATATAAGATCATATAGTTGTTTTTATACTTAACTCTAATCAAAGGCTTCTCAAACAAACAATTCAATAAGACTCGAATCAATATTTTGAAACCAAGTTTTATAAATTGAAGAAGACGTAAAACTATTCAACCCCCTTCTAGTTTTTCACAAACACGTGCAACACGAACCATTACGTATACATGAACGTTTGTATATTTGTGTTGTAAATTGATTCTCACTTTATATGTGTTTTTAGTCTCATATTATATGTGTTTGTTTATTAACGTAACTATTTATGTAAGTATCACAAGTGTATGTGTAGGTTTAAGTATAACCTTTTAGTAGAACTAACCATTGCAAATGTGTGGATATCTACACGTATATGTTCCGTATGTTTGTTTTTGACCTTTAATGTATTAATAGATGATTTGTATTTAGGTATACGAACGTGTGTATGCATGAACGTGTAACTATATAAAAAAACTATTAAGAAAACGATTATGTCTGTGGGAAAGTCGTTGGTGATTTCCCACAAATTACTTACCAATTTGATAAGTCTGTGGGAAATATGTGTGTAAATACCCATGGATTTCCTGCAAACAATATTGTCTTTATGTTTCTGTATACTTACACATTCTCACAGTGCTTAGTATATCTTCATATGTGTTTGTAATTTCATATTTTATATGTCTGTTTATTAATACAACTATTTATGTGAGTATCACAAGTGTATGTGTTGGTTTAGGTATAACCTTTTAGTGGAGTAAACCATTTTATATGGGTGGATCCCACACATATATTTTCGTATGTCCGTTTATGACCTTCATTGTATTTAAAGATGCTTTGTATGTCAGAATACGAATGTGTATATGCGTGAACGTGTAACTATATAAAAAACTAAAAGAAAATGATTAAGTCTGCGGGAAATTCGTTGGTAATTTCCCACACATTACCCACCAATATGATAAATCTGTGGGAAATATGTGTCTAAATACCCACAAAAATACCGTCTTTATGTTTTTGTATACTTACAAATTACCACATTACTTAGTATGTATTCGCATGTGTTGGTAGTTTCATATTACATGTGCTTGTTTATTACCGTAATTATTTATGGAAGTATGACAGTGTTTTGTAGGTTTAGGAATAACTTATTTGTGTTACAAATCATTGCATTTGTATGAGTATCTACACAAACATGTTTTGTATGTCTGTCATTGTATCATTAGATGTTTTGTGTGTAGATTACAAGGATGAGTTTGTGATTGTGCATGAACGTGTAATTTAATAATGAAAAAAAAAAGAAGTAAAAAATTGGCTATATTTGTAGGAAATTCGTCGGTAATTTCTCACAGATTACCCAACAACATTACAAGTATGTGGGAAAATCGTGAGTAATTACCTGCTGATTTCCCACATGATCGATATATATACTTTTTTGTTTTCATACTTGCGGATTTCCCACAAGATATAGACTCACTTTACCTTACAAGAATTATAAGATCAAATTCGACTTAACAAAATTCCTGAATCATAACTTTAAGCAAATACATGCGATATGTACTCTATGAGTATAAATGACTGTGATAAAAAGTCATATGATCATCTCACCTAATGATAACTTGAATAAAATAATATGTACGCTATATGAGTAACAATGAATCAGCCATTTTTGGTTCAATATTGATAACTTGAATAAAATAATAAGTATTGATGGACTTATAAAGTTATCTTGTGAAAAAAATATAGGTAAATGAACCTTCATTATTAACCTCACGAGTCACGATTCATCTCACCTAATGAGGTTTGTTCTATTTTCGTTATTTTCACAGTCTTAATAGATTCATGTTATATTAAAATGGTTTTCGAATTTGTTATTCTGATGGAGTTATTCTAATGGAGTAATGTGTAATTGAATGTAACACGAGATACGAATTCAGAAAAAGCAAAACGATGATCTGAAGAAAAAGATGGAAGATGAGAGGGTAGCCGCGGAAGCTCAAAGAGCAGCTGACGTATTTGCTTGGCATAAAACACTCAATGATAGGTTGGAGTCTTTTGCTCGAAATTATCCTCCCTGAACTGATGAATCAGATCTTGGTTCTAGCTAGTCTAATTTGGCATTAGGCTTTAGTTTTTGTGTTAGAACTATTGGGTTGTAGTATCTCGAAAAAATTTCAATGTTGCATTGTTCGATAACATGTTACTAACTTATGTCTTTTGGATTACGGATTTATGTCAATTGGGTGACCCATTGCATTTTGGGTAGTGGATTTATTTATTTTAGTTATTTTATTAATGGTTTTTATTGTTTTAAATATTAGTTTTTTGTATTTACAGAATATGTGAAATTATAATACAAATACCATGAAATATAGACACGTGTTTTTTACGGATTAATAGAAAAATTCTCACAAAAAATTGTTTGGGAAAAAATTATTATTTTGGGAAATCTGTTATGAACCGTCAAAAATTGTAGTGTGTATTTGAATATATGTGGCAGAAAAAAGACTGATACATATGAAAAATGGCTACCAGAAACTGTGGGAAATTTTGTGAGAAATTTGTGTTAGAAATTGTTGTGTGAAAATCATTGGCAATATGTGGCAAAAAATGAAAGACATGTTTGGAAAATAGCTAATAGAAATTGGGGAAATTTCATGAGAATATGGGGAATCAAACCCACAAATTATCCACTGTAATATTCGTGGGAAATAGTCAACGCCCAATGGGAAAATTTGTGGGAGACTATTTACCTACAAGGTTTTTACAAATGGAATAATTCCCTATGAAAAATCCGTGGAAAAAGGCCTTTTTCCACGAGTTTCCCATAGATTTTACCGTGGTAAAAACATGTTTACGTAGTAGTGTTTGGATTCTTCATTCTTTGTGTTTTATATTATTATTTACTAGAGTTAGGATCAAATGAGAAGAAAAACTAAAATGAGAAAGATAAGAAGAAGGCACAACCGCACATTTGAGATGCACCTACAAAAATAGATGCCTCTTCCCTTAAATTTCTCTCTCTTATTTAATTGTGTGGCTAGAGACTCTTCACACTCTTTTAATTTTAATTTTTTTTTTTTACTGAATTCCTTCATTGTTTACTAAATTAAATTGGTATATCTTATCCCTGCATGAACTTCTTTTTGGCAAAAGTAGAATCAATTAAGCAAAAACGAAGTAATAGTTTAACTGAGCCAAGAAGATTGACCTGCTTTAATGAGCATAGGAAAGATCTCTGAATTATACTATTTGACGAATATTGATAACCTCCTTACCCTACAAGTACTGATCAGGATAATTATATATTTTGAGCTAAACAGGTCTACGCGTTAAATATCTAGTTCAGTCTTCTTCCATTTTTCCGGGTCCATAAATCCATTCTTTACAATCACACATTTTCACGCTGCATCCTATAACAACCTTTTCATATGACTAATAATTATTGAGTAACTGGTTGCATGGACGAACTATCCTTAAATTGAACAGTACATGAAATGAGAAAGAAAAGTGCTACTTTAAACCGACAAGAACATGAATATATGCTATATAATATTGGGCTTGCTTAATGAAACTATACTTTTAAGCATCATAGGAGTCACTGGCCCTTGATAGTTTCCAAGAGAAATGCTGATGTAACCAAGAAAAAAGGCCGTGCAGCAATTCCTTTTCGCAATTAAAAACGGTTAACCAAAAAATACACCGTGTGCCTATCCTTGCAAAAAAAAGGTACCATATATAATTATTCATGCATGAAATTCTATATTCACAACTGACATTTTTAACTTCTAAGAATCATCCAAGTGGGTTAGTGGAGTAATTGTCTATCTTTAACCAAGTCTGACAACCAAAGATTTGCCCCACCAGTCCTAAGGTTTATAATAACAAATCATGTGTCCACTGTGGAGACACAATTCCTTGAGTTGCTACACAAAGTAGCTAGACCTTTTTATACTTTGCCTTAAAAAAATAACAAACAACACAAACTGCTAATGTTTTTATTGTTAAAGATACCATCATTGTCTGCCACTGTTACCTCTTTACTAAAACACAACAGTTGGCATTCTTCACAAAATCCTTTTCATTGTCTGCAGCCCAAGAACCTATATCTAAAAGCAGACTGCAATCTTCATGTGATCAACGAAACAGACAGTTCTCTGAGCATCTTGTGTAATACAGTCATTCATCATGTTAGGTTCATGTAGGCAAAAGATTTTGTTGTTGAGCATTATAACTTTCCTTGCTCTATCTGAGGCAACATCAAGATTCCCAAAAGATATTAGTTGGGAACAAATGCTGCCAAAGAAGCTCCCCACTCCATCATCGGCTCCGTCCAGAGGGACCAATGCGGTAACGAATTCACACACAACTGCAGAAACTGAGCGAAATCTCCCTTCTGCTGACGGGAAGGTCTAGTTAGGTTAGGTGGTCGTAACTGATGAGAAATTTGACTTCATACTGCATTGCTATCCAAAGAAGGAAGGTGCAGATGATTTTTGTCAAGTATTTTTATCTTGTTATTGTAGATTAATCATTGTAAAGATATCTGGTGAATATTAACCTTGGTTAACAAGAACATCATACCGTGTAATTAGTCTTGATGTTGTAATTCTTCCCCAACCAACTTTTGTAATTATAGTTTCTTTTTTCCCTGATAAGGTTCCGAACATATTTAATTTTACTTGGAGTAGAATACACTTAAAAAGTAGTTCCCTTACCAAAGAAACTTTATTGAGTTCTTCAAAACTTTGTTTGTGCAGTTCAAACATTCTTGATCTATTACAGTAATTTAATTTCTTTTTGTCGAAAAGCATCTATTGCACTTTATGTTTTTAAGGCCCGAGACAGTTTAACTTATTAAGTTAGCTTCATCTGACTAGGGATGGCAAAAGTACTCTAAACCGACTGGGAAAACCGAAACCCGAACCGGTTGGGTCGGGTTCGGGGACGGGTTGGCGGGTTTGGATGCGGGTTTGGGTATTGATATATTTTTTTTGGCGGGTACGGGTTCTGGTAATACCCGTCCGATTACCCGTACCCGTACCCGTACCCGTATCCGTTTACCCGAATCTATACTTTTTTTATATACATATTTCTATTACATAACATATTTTTTTATATACATATTTCTATTATATTTTGTGTTCATAAAATTGTACCCATAGTCCAGCAATTGGTTTTGCATCCAAAGTACTTGACCACAGCAACTTGAAGCAGCAACATACTCTGCTTCTGTTGAAGAATTTGCCACCACAGTTTGTTTCTTGCATTGCCATGACACCAATCTTTTTCCCAAAAACTGACAACCCCCTGTTGTGGATTTTCTATCAAAGCTAGCTCCAGCATAATCACTGTCTGAATATGCTTCCAACTCAAATGGTGAATCTTTAGGATACCAAAGCCCCAATTTGGGTTGTTGCCTTAAGTACCTAAAAATTCTCTTTACTGCATGAAGATGAGACTCTTTAGGAGTAACCTGATATCTTGCACAAGCACATACAACAAACATAATGTCTGGCCTTGAAGCTGTAAGATACATCAATGACCCAATCATGGACCTCTACAAGTGAACATCCACATCTTTACTAGATTCATCATTTACCAATGGCTTTTCTCTATCATGAGTGTCTTTGCAGGTTTGGCATCTTCAAATCCAAACTTTTTGAGAATCTCAGCCACATACTTATCTTGGCTGATAAAAATGCCATCATTCAGCTGTTTAACTTGCAACCCTAAGAAAAATGTAAGTTCACCCATGGAACTCATAGAGAACTTGTCCTTCATAATCTTCTCAAACTCCTCACACATAGCCTTGCTTGTTGAACCAAAGATGATATCATCTACATATACTTGAACCAGTAAAATATCACCTTTGTTCTTCTTAATGAACAAGGTTTTATCAATAGTACCCTTCTTATATCCACAATCCAGCAGATAAGTAGATAGCTTTTCATACCATGCTCTGGGAGCTTGATGCAAGCCATATAGTGCTTTCTCAACCTTGTAAACTCTGTTAGGAAAATCAGGATCTTCAAAACCTGGTGGTTGCATCACATATACTTCTTCCTTGATTTCCCCATACAAAAAAGCACTTTTAACATCCATTTGATACACCACAAAATCTTTGTATGAAGCATAAGCCAAAAATAGTCTGATAGCTTCAATTCTTGCCACTGGAGCATATACCTCATCATAATCAACACCTTCTTGTTGTGTGTATCCTTGAGCAACCAATCTTGCTTTGTTTCTAATCACAATTCCTCTCTCATCTCTTTTACATCTGAAAACCCATTTAGTACCAATTGCCTTCTTCCCATTTGGCAACTCAACTAAGGTCCAAACTTCTTGTATTCTGAATTGAAGAAGCTCTTCCTGCATTGCTTCTAACCAGCTTGAATCAGATAATGCCTTATAAACATTTTTGGGTTCCATTTGTGATAGAAAACAAGCAAAGAGACAATTTTGCAGATCTTTATGACTGTTCCTTTGATGTAAAGATCTTGCAAAGAAAGCTTTGTGTAAGCTATCTTTTTGCTCTTTAGTCATTCTTCTAGTTTGTACAGAGGATGATGGATCACCCAAAATATTTTCTTTGGGGTGAACTTTGTGAACCCTTGTAGTTTTGGTTGGACTAACTGGAATATTGAGTTCCAAATTAGTAATATCAGCTTCAGCTCCAAAGATACTTGGATCAAGGGATTCATCATCAGTATCAGTATAAATCTCTGTCAAACCAGGTGGAGTGGAATCATCAGGGTATGTTGAATCAGCAAAAGATATACCCTGTGAAGTTGGAAACTTTTGTGTAGCAGTAGTGTTGCTTGGTCCAGCAGCAGAGTGCTTATTAGCAGTAGAGTCAGGAAGACTGCTGCTAGGAGTAGTTTCCTTAACTGGTTCCACAATTTCATCACTTACAGGTGTAGAATCTTGGACAACATCATCTTTTGAACTGCTTTCCTCTTGTGTAGGAGAACCATTTGATCCAAGCTTCAACTTTTCAATCAACACAAACTCATTCTGTGAACCAGCTTCCTTAGCAGCAGAGTTAGTTGATTGATTTCCTGCAAGATGATTAGTATCCAAAACAACCACTGGCACATAATTCATGGTTTTGGTTAGCATATCAATATTAAACAACCATTCTGGGCCAGTTCCTGCACTATTGCTTTTACTTTCATCAAATTCAACATGCAGGTTTTCTTCCACAAACTTTGTTCTTTTATTGTATACTCTATAAGCTTTACTGCTCACAGAATATCCAACAAAGTATCCTTCATCAGCCTTTTCATCAAACTTGCCTAGTTGGTCTTTGGTATTTAAGATAGTAATAGGACACCCAAATGGTCTAAAGAATGCTATCATAGGCTTTTTACCATGAAATAATTCATAAGGGGTCTTATTATGAGGCTTAACTATCTTACTTCTATTTTGAACATAGCAGGCAGTGTTCACTGCTTCAGCCCAAAAAGGTATAGGTAGTTTTGAATCTGACAACATAGTCCTAGCAGCCTCTATTAGTGTCCTATTTCTCCTCTCAGCTACACCATTTTGTTGAGGAGTTCTAGCCACACTATACTGTCTTACAATACCCTTACCAACACAGAACTGATTCATGATATGATTTTTAAACTCAGTTCCATTGTCACATCTAATAATCTTAACCTTGTGATTCATCAGGTTTTCAACTCTAGTTATAAAGGCCTTAAGTATTTCAGTTGTTTCATCCTTTTTAGCTAGAAAGAATACCCAAGTAAACCTGCTATAATCATCTGTGACAACTAGACAAAATTGCTTCTTATTCAAACTATTCACATAAACAGGCCCAAATAAATCCATATGAAGCAAATGCAAAGGCTTATCAATAGTGTTCACAGCTTTGGACTTAAAAGATACTCTGTGCTGTTTACCCTTTTGACAGGCAACACAGGTTTCATCATTTTCAAACACTTTTGTAGGTAAACCTCTTACAAGGTTACTTTTTACCAATTTGTTCATAGTTTTGAAATTTAAGTGTCCAAGTCTTCTATGCCATAATTTGGATTCATCAAAAGTGGCTTTAGCAAAAAGACAAGTCACATCTCTTCTAGGAACAATATTCTTTATATGATCACTGTATATGTTGTCATTCCTTGGAACTTTGAGCACCACATGCTTGGCATCTGGTAACTTAAAGTCAGAAGAAAGAACAAAACATTCAGTGTCAGTAAAAAGAACAAAGTTCTTTTTGTCACATATTTGTGAAACACTGAAGAGATTAAACTTAAGTCCTTGAACTAAAAGCACATTTTCAAAACTCAAATTACCAGTCCTAAGAGTACCAATACCAATAATCTTTCCTCCTGTAGGATCATTCCCAAAAGCAACACTTCCTCCATCAATAGGCACAAAATCTTCAAGTTGGGAAATGTCACCAGTCATGTGTCCAGAGCATCCACTATCTATAATACCTTGATCTTTTAGCTTATCTTGTAGATTGCCCTGCACACAAAATAGAGAAATTAGTTTCTCTTTTTGACCCAAGCCATTACTGACTTGGATCTGCCTTGTGCATCAACATAATTGTATTTAGTGAGATCCATTGATGCACTGTTGTTGTTGGAAACTTTAGTTAAAGCATTTGATTTTGGTTTCCAACTCCAACAAGCTGAGGCCTTTACAGCATAAAAATGATGCCCAACAACTGTGTTTGGTAGGTTCTTAGACATAGCAGTAGAGTAACCTGCCTGAGCAGCAGAGTTTACTCTTGAAGTAGCAGTAGACCCAGTTGTTTTATTTTGAAAAGGCCTTTTTGGTTGAGCAGCAACAATTGTTCTAGTAGCACCAGATCTCAACAGTACTGCTCTTGGAACCATATTTCTTTTAGTAGGTGAGTGATCTCTTTTTGAAAAATTTTGATGATTCACTCTTGAATGTTGGTTCCAAACAGGTTTTTGATAGTTAGCACATTTAGCAATAAGATGCTCAAAACTACCACAATTATAACATGCCTTCCTATTAAGATGAAATTCATTGCCTAATCTGTTTGAGACTAAGCCATTAAAACTTCTCTGGTTTCCCCTAGGCTTGTTATTAAACCTTTTCATTTGATCTCTAGGTACTTCTTTGTACTCAACAACCTTTTTAGACAAAGCATGACCTAACACAGGTTTTAGGAACTTATCCTGATTAATTTTATGCTTAACAACTTGAGGAATTTCCTCCTTTTTAGCACACTGTGTTGAACTAGTGGTTGACTCATCTAATTCATCCTCAGAATCTGACACCCAATCTTCAATGATTGGTGCACCAGAATTTAAATTTTCAACCTCTGGTATCTTAGTAATTGACTTACTAAATTCACCTGCTTCTTTTATTAGCCCTTCAACATCTACAAATGAGAGTTCCTTTCCTGGGGGTGCAAATGCACTTTTCTTGGGAGGTGGAACCTCATTGTATCCTATGCCACTTTTCTTTCTCATTAGTTGACATTCAATTATGTTTTTATCATGGCCATCAAGGACAGAAGTAGCATATTTTTGTTTATCAACTCTAATGATGTGCTTATCCATTTCCTCAATTGCTAATTCTCTAGCTTTTTCAGACTCAACTAACTTTCGTTTAAACATCTCTATTTCAGCATTCTTAATATCAATTTCACCACGCTGAAAATCAATCCTATCAACATATTCTATTTCAAGTTCTTGCATGTATTCAAGTTTCTTTTCAACATTTGCAATCCCTACTCTGTATCCAATGTTTTCAAGTTTCAGAAACTCAACTTCTTTTATTAAGCTCTCATTCCTAGTCTTAAGTTCTTCTAAAGTGTCAGCACATGATTTAAAAGAACATGAAGATTCATTAGTTTCATTAGATACCTCAGAATCTGAGCCAGATGATGAAGAGGCATAAGCCATTAGAGCAAAGTTATGCCCTGTCACTGCAAGCAAACCATGGTTTGGTTCTTCTTGTGCCATGTCACTCCAGTCATAATCACCCAAACCATCACAAGACATCAAAGCAGTAGTTGGCTTTGAATCTTCTGCTGCCTTCTTGGTAGGGTCTCCAGCCTTCTTAGGAGCTCTGCATTCCCTAGCAAAATGACCTTTCCTATTGCAGTTGAAGCACTCCATCTTTGACTTGTCAAAGCCCAAGTTGCCCTGTGGATTTAGCTTGATTTGCTTTCCAGTTCTCTTCAAAAACTTTCTTGCTCTCAAGGTTAGCATAGCCATTTGCCACTTCATATCAATTTCTTCCAGGTCATCAGCATCAATATGATCAGCATCTTGGTTGAGTACTTGTGTGGTTGTTGTGAGATCAGCCAAGAATGCACAGATAGCAGCATCACTTGCAGTATCCAAGTTTTCAGAACCAGCAGCAGAGTTCCTAGTGCTAGCAGTAGAGACTCCATAAGCAGCAGAGTGAGTCTCTGATGAATTATTACCTTTAGCAGAAACAAAAGCAATGTTTTGAGCAGCTGATGTAGAAGAATTTGTTGTAGCCTTCAACTCAGGCTCATAAGCCTTCAAGTTGTTGTATAGATCATCCAAGCTCATTGTATCAAAGTCATCCTTGTTTCTCCACACAACAGTATGCATGCTCCATTCTGGTGCAAGGCTTCTAACAAATTTAAGATTTACATCTTCCTGAGGGATGATGTATCCAGAAAACTTTAGTTGACTCACAAGTCTTTGAAGCCTATTATAAGTACCATCGAGAGTTTCTTCACTGAGAGCAATGAAGTTCTCAAATTGATGCTTCAAAGCATTCTTCTTGACCTTCTTAGTGGCCTCATTACCACCAAATCTTGTCTCTACAACATCCATAAGCCCCTTAGCAGTCTCAATTTCTACAAAGTCAAGCTGAAATTCATTAGGTATTCCCATTAAAAGAATACTATGGGCCTTTATCTCCAACTTCTTGAGATCTTCAGCTTCCTTGCCTTTGATAGAAACAGAGGCACCATCAACATTCACTGTAGTTTGAGTACCATTTACAATATCATCCCACATCTTGTAGTCAATCATGCGGATGTATTGCCTTATTCTCATCTTCCATAACTGGTACTCACCTTGCTTCAGCATAGGAACCTTGGAGGCAGTCACCATATGAGTTTCATCACCCATTGCTATAGTTGTGTTGAAAAGAAAGCAAGTGAATTGGTTGAGTTCTTCTTGATCACAGCTTCTAGATCACAAGCTCTGATACCACTTGTTGATCCCAGTTGAGCAGTTGATCTAGAATTACTATCTTAGATAAATCAAGACAATAATGTATAGAAGCTGACTTGTTTGTAACCTTAATCACTATGCGGAATATAGTAATTTACTTAAGAAGAACGCGAACACAAGTAATTCACACCTTAAACACTTCAATATAATTAATACGAGCACTCTTAATAGTGCTAGGGTTTTACAACCTTGAAGTGTATGAATACTAGAATAATACGTACTCTAGACAAACCCTAGGATCTCCTTTTATACACCAAGGAACCCTACGGCCTTACATCAACTTCCTATACAAGACAAAGATATTCTAAAACAATAGAATATTACAAAACATCTTTACTATAAATACAAAGCCGCGTACATAATCTTATCACCAAGCAGCAGAGTTATCATGGCAGTATACTTCCAGCAGTAGAGTCTCAGCAGTAGTCATGTGTGGCAGTAGAGACTTTACACTAGCAGTAGAGTTGTCTGACCAGCAGTAGAGTATACACAGAAGTAGAGTTAACTTAAAACCCAACATCCTTTTTATTTTATTATCTAATAAGTAACGCGAGGAGGGCGACCTCTTCCAATCTTGTGTCTGCTTGGTTGTTTATGTTTGTGCAGGATTTCCCCGATTCATGATGACTCTCGTGCTCGTGGTTCATCTCATCTCCACTCGAGTCCCATGTCTTGATGCTTGCTTGGAAATGAAATATCCAAAATCTTATCGACTAATGGTATCTTTGGCATACTTTATAAACGGCCTTAGATTTATTGTTNAAAAAAATTGAAAAATTTTGAAAAATGTCAAAGAAAAAAAAATGAGAAAAAATTAAAAATTATGCAAAAATAGAATAAAAGTTTTGACACCGTGTTTGACTTTCCTACTAGGTAAGAGTGAGAATAAAATTTTTGACTTGATCCGGGCGTGTTGAGCCCTAGCTTGTCTCCCTTAACCAATATGATCTTTAAAAAATGATTATGGCTAAGCATCCGCGGATCACATTATTTGAAATTTTAAATTTGCGGAGAACGTGAAATGATAGAGTTTCTTTAGAAGTTAGATGCTAAGCATAGAGTAGTTGGATCTCTTTAAAGCTCATCGAAGGTACTCATGTCTTTTTGTTCCCACAAAATTGCTTCACCCCATATCTGTGCAAAATAATTAAAGATGTTAGGTTTAGCCGATGAGTAGTTCTTTATCTTCTTAAGAGAATCTTTGCTTGAAAAATTGGGTACACATCAAGGATACATCCCATTATCTTGAGTTGTATTGTATTGTATATCGTTGAATAAGCGTAGTACGCATGTGGTTTCGGAGCTACCCTAAAGCCCGTTATTCAGAATGAGCTAAGGTGCTTTAAGACTCCGGATTGAGATCGGACCTTGGATCCTACATTCTAACCCTAGCAGTTGGCGGTAGGTCTTGGATTGAAACCGTTAAGGTTCGGAGTCGAGAAGTTACTAAGGCAAGAAAAGAAAGAAAAAAAAAGTGAAAAAAGTAAAGAAAATCAAAAGAAAGAATAAGGATCGATGTTTAGATTCATGGATTATGTGCTTAAGTGTTAAGACTAAAGTTGGTCGTGCATAAGTTACATGTGGATGATCCTAGATTGGACGCATAAGGTGCACGTCAACTTATGTCTATGTATTCCAAAGTCTTTGTATGTATCCAATATCCTTGATGTGGACCACATTTCTCGAGCA
>LBNU01026962.1:55359-73722 GCA_014162995.1 Artemisia annua | reverse complement strand
GTGAGCACTTTTCTTTATTCCAGATTCTTCAAGTTAGGCTCATCTTCAACTCCTATTCCAGTATTTCTGGTTCAAACTCGACAACTTCATTGTCCACATTGTCGACGTAATTATCAAAGTATTTCCCTTTAGGTCGTGCCTTTCGAACAAAATTCCTTTAATCACCTTTGACAATTGGTGCACTTCAATCGTCAATTCTCTAATCATATTGTTTTGTTCTTTCAGCAATAGGTCATTTTTAGTCTTGAATTCTTTGATAAAAGTTTCAACCCTATGATGCTCCTTATCACATATGTGGGCGAACCTTGATACAACGTCATCGATTGTAAGTTTGATCCTTGTTTCGCCAAACCAGCTTGGGAAGATCTCAATCATCATTCCTGAAACACAAAACAAATAGACTTCGAAGTAAAAATTTTCTAAGAAACAGGAAAGTTGATAAGAATTTTTTTTGTTCGGGATGAATAAAAGTATGCTGATATCTGCAGTCGATGCGCCGTATCCCAAAAATAGGATGCGCCGTATCTTATTACGTTAAAAATTAACCTGTCTTTTATTCAGAAAATCAATACGCCGCTTTATAAATTTGAATGCGCCGTATGTTTTAAGATTATCAAAAATCAATTATATTTATAAAAATTAAATGCGCCGTATAGCAAAAGCTAATACGCCGTATCTTCATTACTCTTCAAAATACAAGATTTTTGATTTAGGTATGCACCGCTTTTATTTAATAATTTAAAAACTGTCTTTAATAAATAAATAAATACGCCGTATCTGTAAAACAAATGCGCCGTATGTCGGTTAAGGTTTAAAATTTTCTGATTAAAAACAAAATACGTCGTATCTGGGGGATAGATGCACCGTATTCGAATTATTAAATGCGCTGTATATAAAGAATAAAACGCCATACGCCGCATCTAAATAATAGATGCGCCATATCGTTTGTATCAGCAGAATACAGCGACAACAGTTAATGCAGAAAAATAAAAGAAAAACTAAAAATAAATTACATAAACAATGAAAAACAAATAAAAACAGTAAATATGCAAATTATACAATGAATGCAATCTAACTAATATACAACAAAGTTAGTGGTTAGAATCTAAAATATACAAAAACCTAAAAAATATAAGAAAACCTAATTAAAATACTAACTAGATAAACATATATTAACAATTCACTCCCCGGCAGCGGCGCCAAAAACTTGATGCGTCTCGTGTGTCACGTTGTAGTATAGATGTTTTGCCAATTCAAGTTTTAAATTTATATTTAGCCGATTTATCCTAAAACACACACACTAACGAGCAGTATACCCGATCAATATGCAGATAGTGGTAAGCAGAGTGTCGATCACTAAGAGTGAAACGTAATGTCTAGTTAACCTAATCAATATTTTAATATCCTAAGTTAGTTTTACAACCTAATATAAGGCAAGGGGGTTTTAGTCTGAGAGACAAGCACGGTTTTGTACATTAAACAATAAAAGTAAAACTAATGAGAACGAAACAAAGAATAACAAACACGTGCACAGATAGATAATAGATATAGATAGAAGGCATGTCCTATGGTTAAGTAGCTTGTCACTTGTTTTATTGCTTGTTTTATATGATGAGTATCGTAATCTTATCTGTCACATTGGATCCTAAATATAGGCGAGTAAACTCTTAATGATCACTTATGCCTATCCCACTTATCTAGACACTAGTTAAGTAGGCGAGGAGGGGGTATGACAGCCTAAGCAAAACTCAGCTAGACACAGAGGTTATCAATGCACATATACAAGTCACCAAAAAAACATCATATAAACTTTAATTGATGGGAACGCAATTTTAAGGGGAGCAATATGGTGGCCACAAGCCCATCAATCCTGATGAATTAAAGATTACTATTACAGATAAAACAAAACTACTTAATGAATTATACACATGCAGGACCTTCTTACTACTCTAATATCTTCGTTTAGGGTGTGTCTTGTGTTGCTCCTTCGTCTCCTTAGGGTTATGTTGCACACAAAATTCGTAGGTAATGATGGTCTATTTATGGTTTCTGTCTGAGGGTTCGATGCGGCGCATTGAGGTAACTTCGCGTGGGGTCCAAGATTATTATATTCTGGAATCTTCGTACACCATCTTCAGATGCGGCGTAACTTGAATCTTTATGTGGCGCATGTCCTTCAGTATCTTGGATTGTATTTGGTGAAGTCTTGATAGTGATACGTCGTATGTCAATAATGTGATGCGGTGTATCTGGAGTAGAACAAGCAGGATCTTCTTCGTTGACCAAAGTTTCATATGCGGCGCATGATAAAATCACATGCGGCGCATTCTTCAAAGTCAGGCAATGGTGTTCGAATTCATCTAAGTATGATAGTACGGCGCATCTGTCTAGAATGATGCGGCGTATCTCCTTGATTTCAGTAAACTTTTCCATCTTCATTAATTTCCTCCATAATTCATCCAAAATCGCCAAGTTTCACCTAATGCTTGTTATTTCCTGAGAATCACTAAAGTAAACAATCAAGCACCGATTTCATACATAATCAAATAAAACAAGTCAATTAAATAGGATCAATGATGTCAATATAATGAACTTATTTGATGTTATCAGGGCTTCACCACGCATATTAAACAATTCTGTCGTATTTTTGCACTTTGGCGGATCCACGGATCCATATAATACGGATCTGTCCACTAAATTTATGGATCCGTGGGGTGCCAAAACATAAGGACTGCCCTTAACAAATTTTATACCTTTGATTGCACTTATTGACGCTTCATTTACGATAAATCCTAATCCTAATTTATCATTTGGATTTTTACCTTTGGCTATTATATTTTAACGTATCCGTACTCTTTTCAAATTGTACAAATTTGAAGCGTTCTTTTCGAGCTTAGATTGTGTTTAGTTTTATGTTCTCTAATTGTAAAGCTAGACATGACTCACATTCTATGGCTTTGTCTATTTCCAGTGTTTTTATTTTCTCTTTTAGCTCAACTATTTTGTTTTCTAGTCGTTTTCTAATGACTTTCATACCTTTGTTTTTAAGTATGATTTTTAGACTAGTTTCACACATTTTATCATATTCGTTTTGCATTGTATCATCGTCTATAGAAGGCGCTTCGTCACTATAGTAAGATAAATCGAAGCTTACCTTGTTAGATGATTGAGCCATGAGAGCCATTTCCTCCTTGGTCTTTTCATCATCCTCTTCACCACTATCACTCCAAGAACCTCCGACAAAAGCCTTTTGGTCCTTGCTTCTAGGTGGTTTTGGACAATCACCAATGAAATGATTCGGGTGTCTGAATCTATAGCATTTCCGATCATTTTTTTCCTTTCTTGTCATCTCGGCTTTTCCGAGTTGGCTTCTTTTCTTCTCGAGGTTGTCTAACAAATCTACCTCTCCTCTTGAGGAACTTTTTGAAGTCCTTCACGGCTATTGCATAATCCTCATCATCATCGCTATCCGATGACGAAGTTTCCTCATCACTTGACTCTTTCTTAGTTTTCTAGGCAATCGACTTCCCCTTGTCTCTTTTACCTCTAATCACTTCTAAGTCTTCTCTGTGATCACTCGTAGACTTTCAAATTACCAATGAGCTCATCTAGTGAAACTGTCTTCAAGTCTTTAGATTCATCAATAGTGGTGACTTTCGGTCTCCAGTTTGAATGAAGTACCCTAAGAAACTTACACACATAGTTTTTGCTAGAATTCGTCAAGAGCTTTCAAACTATTTATAATAGTATTAAACCTAGCAAATCCACTATCGATAGATTCATCCTCGGCAATCGAGAATTTCTCATATTGTTGCACAAGTAGTCAATCTTGTTATCTCTGACTTGGCTATTGCCCTGATGAGTAATTAACAAAGTTTGCCAAGTTTCTTTGGCTGTCTTACACATAAAAATTCTTTCGTATTCTTTCTTGGGTAAAGTGTTGTAAAGAAACATTTTAGCTTCGTTATTTTTTGCAAACTTCCTTTTAAGTTCATTCGATTGTTTTTCAAAAGGTACTATTTCATCTTTGTTAGTAGTTTCGTTTCTTATGGTAGGATGAAAATCACCCTCGGTAATGACATGCCAAAGATCAAGATCTTTTAATTTACATAGGTCTCGAATCTATTTTTCCAATATATAAAACCATCGCTTTCAAAAAGTGATGGTCGTTGCATAGATTGACCCTCTTTTTAGTTTTCGAAATTCATAGATCGATTCAAGTTTTAAAATCCAATAAATTTTAAAATTCTTGGTTGACGTGGCTTTGATATCAATTCTGAAAAGCTAGAAGGGAGGTTGGATAGTTTTTACCATTTTTAGATGTTTACAAAAACTTTAGATTCGATGACTTAATATGAAATCAACACTACACACATTATACAGAAAAACACAATAAGTAATAAGTAAATGCGGAAATGTAAAGGAAATATCAAACCAATAGACATGGTTGTTTATAGTGGTTCGACACGAAACTCTCTTCCTCGCCCTACTCCACTCCCCAAGTACCCAACTCGAGAGTTTGCAAGCACTATATCCACAAGATCCTTTGTAGCAGAGAAAACCTTACAACGTTGCTTCACTTCTTCACCGATAGTAAGGTAGATATCGAGTCTTTCACAAGGTAAGGCCAACCTTATCACTTAACGTATTTTAAAGCCTACAATACTAACCGAACTCTAAATGTTGTTGTATGATGATCAATACCCAAGTTGGTAGTGGATGGTGAGGTACAAGGACACACAAATGATACACAAAGTATACAACTAAGTATATGATGAAACACTACTAACTAAAATACTTGAAGGCTTTGAAAGCTTCTTGTGTTCTTCGCTTGAATTCAAAGTAGAGTCGTTAGATCACTCTGAATGTGTTATAGGTCAAATGGAATGATCAAAGAGTGTTAAAATGATGTTATAAGATGAAAGAAATAGTAGTAGTATTCTTTTAATGGTTGTGTTTTATTAGTTGGGAAAGTTAGACAAATTTCCTACTTATACTACAACTTTCTGTCCCAAAAACGGCTACCGGCGGAATGCGGATCCGCCCGTATAAAATACAGATCTGCGGAGCGTTATCAGACAGCAGTTTATCTTATGAACTTTAGGTTGCATTGTACAATAACTAATTTAAAATTCGGCCCTTCTAGAATCACTTGGGCATGAAAGAGTTGTTTTTAATTAGTTTTAATTTAATTAAATGCGTAAGTAAAATATCTAGTTAATTTACTTATATGTAATTATGTGTAAACATTTAATTAAAATATGTTTATGATATATTTCATATGTATTTTGAAAATATTTATTACTTGGCCTCTTTGATCATTCGACGTGAGATATAATTACATTTATTCATACTTGTGATATACGTCGGAATGTAAACTTACAACTTATAACTTGACTACATAAACATTTACGTCAAATTAATTTATAATTGCCATTATTAAAACCGTGAGAGACCGTAAAATGTAAATAATGTTTTTACGCGATATTTGTATTATCAGAAGCTATATACAGATGGACTCTCAAGTTCTGACGGCTTCGAAGCAGGACTTATGCTTATAAGTCCGGAAGGAAAGGAATTTACATACGTCTTACGGTTCGAATTCGAAGCTACCAACAATGAGGCAGAATATGAAGGGCTTTTACCAGGTCTAAGGATAGCCGCTGATATGGAGATTAAAGAATTAGCAGTATTCGTAGACTCACAGCTCGTCGCTAACCAAGTAAAATGCCTTTTCGAAGCACGACAGCCCGTGATCAAACAGTACCTCAAAAGGACAAAAGATGTTATGGAAAACTTCAACACCTACACTATGGAACACATCTGAAGGAACTAAAACAAGAAGGCAGAAGCCTTAAGGAAACTAGCTTCAATGTCTTTCGAGAATCTCACAAAAGAGGTGCTGGTTGAAAAATTAACAAGGAGGTCGATTGACAAGAAAGAAGTTTCAAAGATAGAGGTCGACGAAGGAGAAAACTGGATAACTCCTATTTATGAATATCTGGTAAGCGTATTATTGCCGGAAGATCCAAAGGAGGCCAGAAAGATAAATATGAAGGCTCCCTTATACCAGATAAGCAAGGGTAGCTTGTACAGAAAATCTTTCTTAACCCCATGGCTACGATGCGTAGGCCCCAAGAAGGCTAAATAGCTCATAAAAGAGGTACACGAAGGTTTATGCGGTTTTAATACAGGCCCTTATGCAATGATTGCAATGAGGATAAACAGTCCACAGAAGGAACTTTTAATGAATTCTGCAATGGTTTAAAGACACATCAATCTTTCTCACCAAGTAAAGAACACATGGAGATTACGAAGACTACTAGTCATATTTAGCAGTCCACCGCCATAGATGAAAGTGGTCTGGATGTTTACAAGGAAGTTGCTTTGATTAATGAATCCTACTACAAGAACAAGCTCCGAAGGTTTCACAAGGAAAACACCAAACCTCATACCTTTGAGCCAGGAGAATACGTCCTTCTAATATTACCACAAGAAGGACCTAAAAGCGGTTATAGGAAAGGGCCTTATATAGTCACGAATCTTAACAGATACGAGACTTATGGAATAGCTATGACTACAGGTCATTAAGTGGACTATATGGCGAAAGAATTGAACCTTCGTAAGTTTTATATGTAAATCTTACTTTATAATTTCCTTTAAAGTCAATTGTTAAGACAACCTTTTGTTAAGGTAAAATTACTAAAGTGTTGCAAACTAAGTATTCATACTAAATGTGATGTAAATCTTTCTACACTATCAATAAAGGTAATGAATTCTCATAAAATCTCTCGTGTCGTTATTTTACACCAAAGATTTGACTCACGAAGTGCATAAAAGTTTCAACGTTTGAAAGGGTGATGATGGACCACACTTGAGCCTTACTCACACCCATTTAATTCACGTTAACTTCCTAAAGGATTTCAGAAGAAGCCTTGTTAGCTAAAATGGAGCGGGTCACAACCCTCTGTTACAAGCAAGGACTGTTTGAAAAATCTTGGTGACTAATTTACAATAAAAAGGGCCACACTTGAGCCTTAGTTTGTAAAATTGAAAGGTATGAAATACGACGAAAATTAGGCACTATAAGCCCCAATACAATTATGCCCCTCGAAGGAGACAAAATGTGATAACAGCAACGATGCTGCTTAAAGTGACATTGTCTTCGGCTTCCACAAGCCATACGAAAATAAAATGTTTTAATGCATAAAGCCTGACAGACATAGAGTTAAATTATTTTGAAGTGGGTACATGCCACCCGCGGGGCCAAATTATCACCAACATGGTGACCTTCAAACTGGAGCTAGATCAGAAGAAGGCATCACAAATGGAGTAGAGGTTTTGGAAGGGGCTGGCTTACGAAGCACCTTGGGCTTCTTGGAAAGGAGAACTTCAATGGGAGCTAGAGGATCCGTCGTTGCTTTGCGAGGAAAGGATAAATTGCAGTTGCATAGTCCTTTCCGGCCTTATCAAAGTCATAGAGAAGAACACGTGTAATCGTCAAGATACGAAGTACTGTAATTTAGTTAGTGCATTCGTAACATTGGTTACATTCTTGTTATATATTGTGGTACATCAAGTTCATAATCTCCAATCTTGTGTAGATACTAGATCGGGTTAGTATTTTAGTCCTGAAAATGCGTGGGTGATTGAGTTAGTATTTTAGTCCAGAAAATATGCTTGTGTGTGAGAGATTGGTTCTGGCTAGATTAGAACTCGAGATTTATCTTTGTGTCGAAAATTGGTGTAAGAGACGTTGTACGGTTTTCTCTGCCTGAAGGGAACTTGTTGACATAGTGAAGTAAGCTCTCGAATTGGGTACTCGAAAAGTAGAGTATAGCGAAGAGGAGCTTCGTTACCGAACCACTATAAATCTTGATATTGTTGTTTGATCTTTATAACTCTTTACATTTTATATTTCCTCATTATTATCAAATTCAGGCCCAAATATGGCTTTTATTGGAGAGTTTATCGGGTGTCAAAATAGAGTTTTTTTCCTCTCTTCAACTTAATTTAGTTATTGCAAACAAATTTTTAAAACTTACTATTTTAATACTCTTTCTTATTATATAAAATATTTATCTAATCTCACATTAAATGGGAAACATAGTCTTATAACTTAGCCATTCATCAAGCTGTATTGGTTTTTACTAGTTATTAAGCTCAACGAGGTTACTGGCCGTGTCTGGGAATGGTTTTGAAGAATTTTTAGACGCTCGAGCTTGTGAAATAAGCTACCTTTATTATAAATTTAGTATTACAACACATTCTCTCACATTCTCTAAGAGGTTTAGAATTCATAAGATCTTATTTCGAAGAAACTCAAAGGAGCTTTTGAATTATCTATAAAGTTTTGAAAAAGTATCTGATAATGCTCTAATTATACATATTTCTATATGCGTTATCTGTGCTTTTAAATATATATTTTGATGAGTTATATGAACTATTGATACTTAATCGACTATATTTGATATTGTAGGTTCATCGGACGAGTCGTGGAAGAAATGAAGTTAAAACGAAGAAATAAACTCAAGTTAAGATCTCCCGACACCTGTCCACCATTTTGGCCATAAGTGGAGCATACGAACTCCGATTTAGTTTATTCAAGCGGCCACGGAAAGCTAAGCGATAGAGCTACAACTTTTATTCTTGTGCCAAGAGCTGGAAATGAACACGATTACGCCGTACATGACAATAAGTACGGCGCACTTTTCTATCAGCATTTAACAACCTTATTTATGAAACTTTTAACTCCTTGCACTTAATGAATCCGATCATATACTTTTCCACACTTCCTCTCCACGTTTTTTAGCAACCTTAGAGCCTATAAAACAGATCCTAACCCCATTTGTACAAAGAGATTGGCTAGAGAGAAGATCACTACCCAAAAAGAGTGAATTAACACCAAGTTCACCCCTTTATCACTATCTCATTCAATCACAACTATATCGGACGAATTAGCCACTTGTTTCTCATCTCCAAGAGGGTAGTGACAGTACCTAAAGGGTTTGGGACAGTAGGAGTTTGGTATATTGGGTTTTGATTTGTTTCTCGGCTTGTAAGCTTGTTTATTTCACCATATTCGATTTTGTAAACAATCGGTACTCTTCTATTATCTCTTGATATGAAAGTTTCTGAATTTTATGAGTTTAATATGTGTTTTACTTCTGTGATTATGGAGTAGTAGGCTTATGTTTGTTTGGGTATTATGGGAAATATGATATAGTCTTGTATGTATTAATATGCTTTTTATTGTTTATGCTCGTATGCTTGATATGTGATTATATGGATCATTGTCTATCCTTTGGTTGATCATTAGCAATTGAAGTAGGTCGAAAGGGTCAATTATGTGTGGTTGATTTTGAGTCGTTTTGTCCAAGCGAATCAATACTAGACTTGTAGAAATTGGATAGTGAATTGCTAGACAACCCGTATGATTATGTGTTTAAGGCCTAATCTCATGTCTAACGAACTTGATTAGGAGAAGTATACTTGTATGAACATTGACAATAAACCTATCTTAATGCGCTTGATATGCTTAGAATCATAGGTCGAAAGGGTTTCTTTGCATATTCGGTAGATATACTCGTGTTGATAATTACCCGTTATTCACCACTTGTATGCTTTGTTTGTGGTTGCATATCGTTATATTCATTGCTAGACTCATGTATCCCTAGCCTAAACAAACATGTTTTAATAATCTTGATAACAATCTCAATCATTTCTAACATTTGGTTAATTTGATACTTGACAATCATTTTAGCCTTAGCACATTTATAACATTCTGAGAAAGCTACAATTCCCTTGGAACGACCTGGTCTTACCTAAAAACCTTTACTATAAACAGGGGTTATACTTTACCCGTGTGTTTTGTATATTAAGGAATCGGTAAAATTAGTATTATAAATTTAAAGCTTTCGAAACACATCAGTATCCGAAAATAAAAGCAACTTTTAAAACCTCTAGTTCATTTTCAGCGACGAACCACTTTTATTCAAATATATATTACATATTTTTTCACAAAATATTATGGAAAAAAAATTATGCATTTATGCAAACACCCTACCCACATACACAATGATATGCACACCACAAACCATTATATATAAGGTATTAAATAGATGAAGCTGGAGCTTATAATAGCTGAAGCTGAAACTTGTATTTTCATATATGTTTGACAAAGTAGTCGCAGTTGGATCTTATAAAGGTAAAATAACAAAAGAGAAAAAATATTTTATTCACTGCATAAATACATAAAGGTATTTATGTGAATGAGCAGATCTAAAGGCACAAGCTTCATTTAAAGTTACCTTATGTGAGGTTTTTTTTATAGATATTGTGGTAATTAAAAGTTCTGAAAAATATTGTTAGTCAAAAACTCTATCTAGCTCTTAAAATCTCCCTTAAACATTGCGGCAAACACACCCATAATCATACAAAATTATGTTTGATCATATCATACTAAATATAATTGTGAGGCTATTTGTTGTTGGTTATAAGCTTTCGTTGTTTTAATATACACAACTCGGCTTTTATCACATTACTACCTATGGTAACTAATCCCACTTTCATTAAATATTTTCGCCCTATATCCCTAATTGGTTTGCAATTTATAGTCATTTCCAAAATATTGGCAAATCGATTGGCAGCAATAATCCACAATCTTGTTAGTGAATAACAAACATCGTTTATTTCGGGACGGCAAATTCTTGACGGCCCGTTGATATTAAGCGAGATTATAGATTAGTATAAATCTCGAAAAAAGAAGATGATGATTTTTAAAGTTGAATTCGAAAGGCATATGATTCGGTTAATTGGACGTATTTAGATTCTGTTCTAAATCAGTTTGGTTTTGGAGAAAAATGGCGAAAATGGATCCAAAAATGCTTAGAATCTGCTCGTACTTCCATTCTTGTAAACAGGAGTCTTACTTCGTAGTTTTCTATCAAAAGAGGCCTTCGTCAAGGGGACCCATTGTCACCGTTTTTATTCATTCTTATAATTGAGGGACTTCACATTGCCATTAAAGATGCTTGCCAGGCAAATCTCATCAAAGGTGTTATGGTTTACGGCTGGTATTCGTCTTTCTCACTTCTTCTATGCTGACGATGTAGTGATGGTTGCAGATTGGAATCATGGAGATATGGATAACATTTTACGTCTATTTCATATGTTCTTTTTGGCATCGGGTCTTCGTATTAATGTTCATAAATCTAATTTTTATGGAATCGGTGTCTCTCCTGATGACATAGAACAAACAGCTCGGGCAACCGGTTGTTCTGCAGGTACTTTGCCATTTACGTACTTGGTTCTTCCTATTGGCATTAATATGAATAGAGTTAATTGTTGGCAAGGTATGATTGAAAAATTTGACAAACGGTTATCCAAATGGAAGGCAAATTTACTCTCCATAGGTGAAAGATCAACTTTAGTAAAAGCAGTTTTACGGAGTGTTTGCATCTATTATATGTCGATTTTTAAAGCCCCGGAATCTATCCTCTCTACATTTGAACGATTATGATCTAACTTCTTTTGGGGCCTAAAAAAAGACGCGAAAAATATGATTTAGATCAAAGGGGAAAATACATTGGCATCTAGAGAGAACTGTTGATGCAAATAATGTCTAAAAACGTTATTCTCATCCCTCGATAACTCTATGTTTTGATGATAACAATATGTGAAAACATTCTACGTCAAAATTAACATAAACAAGTTTTTAGTCAAAATATCTGATTTCTACGTTAATCACTCTAGGTAAGAACAAACAAATTCACTACTTGACAAATGATCAAAGAAATGAATTTGTGCTTTAAATTTCACATTCTTAATGCGACAAAATTTTCTTTTCAAAAATACATCTTACAAATTATTTTTGGATTATAAAGAAATGTTTTATTTGGGAAAATCATTTCAAAAATCCCAACAGCTATTTTCCCCCCCAAATCAGCTCCAAACTTCCCCAATTAAACTTTCACCACTAAAAACAAATTTTGGAGCGTCCTTGTCTGGCACGGTACCACCAAATTTAGTGGTACCGTGTGATATTTAGTGGTACCGTCCCGCTATAACGGTTATACTTTCATTTCCTATAAATACCACCTCATTTCCCAGATTTTAATCATCCTTTTTCACACAAAACTTTCTGAGTTTAATCCTCCTTTCACACTTATATTTCATTGATCATTAGTTAGTTTTCTTTTGTTTAACGAGTGATTCTTTCTTCCAACCAAAGATCACCTTCATTCCTCTACTAGTCAAGAGAAGAACACAAAGTATCAAGAAGATACAAGGTGTTAAAGTCTTTGTGTAGTGCACTTGCATTACTTGTAGTTCTTACTTGATTGTATTTTGATATACATCAATTGTCACTGTCTTATTCTGTTATCTTGTGTGTTGATCATTGTGATCTTGTTGAGATCTTGGTAATCTCTTATAGCTAGTGTGCTAGTGTGTTGATCAAGTGAATCAAGAGTAAAGTGTGAGGATCATGTTGATCATGTGATAAATAAGGATCATGTAAATCGTATAAGAAGTTAGGATCATGTGGATCGGGGTAGATTAGTACTAGCTAAGATTAGTACTCGACATCTAGCTTAGTGTCGGAAAATAACGTAAGCGACGTTGCATGGTTTTCTCCGCCTGAAGGGAGCCTTGTTGATATAGTGCTTAGAACTCTCGAGTTAGGTACTCGGGGAGGGGAGTAGGGCGAAGAAGAGCTTCGTGACCGAACCACTATAAATCTCGTTGTCTAGGTTTGATCTTTCCATCTCCTTTCTTTACATTTATTTATTGTTGTACTAGTATAGTATAGTGTTCATATTGGTGTTGATTGATTTCATATTGTAATACCCAAAATTTCAAACATGGTAAAATTACCAAAATGCCCTTACAACTTAAAATTTAAATAAAGCAGTTAAATAAATCCCAAATAATTCCTAACCACTTGGTAATTCGCAATATATGATATGTAATATTTTATTGGACATTTCAATATTTATAAAAGTTTTTAACAAATTATTGTAACATTTGTAAAAGTCACTTTTGACCAATTTACTTTGTTTTGTATTTTAATTTCTAATTAAAATGAATTAAACTAATTATATATTAAAGATAATTGATGACAAATTAGGAAGTGATTCAAAATTGATAAAAACCTTCCTAATACCCCTAAGTAGCCGAAATTAGTGCACCCATTCCCCCTATATCACACGTTTTCTTTATTTCCCTTTTATACATTTTCAAAACCCTAAAAACACTACAAAAACAAAACCGGCGGCTCCCAAATTTTTAGAGGCTCTTGGCCATTTTTCCTGGACGTGCAATGACCCATAGGAGGTGGGAAAAATATTGGTAAAGGCTGTGGAGTGATCGGATTTCATTTTTGATTTCTTTGGTGTCGAATTGATTAAGCCGAGAAGAAGAAAACCCCATCTTCTTGTTCTTTCGATCAAACCCCTATCTGGTATTTTTTTATTACTCCTCATACTCTATAATATCTGTATAAAATATAGAAATCAGATCATGCATGCTTGTTGGTTCGTTTTGATTTTATTTCGATTGAAACCCTAATTTCGGATTTATTTAAGAATGAGGTGAAAACGAATTTTTTTGAGGCACAAACTTATTTTTAGAACATGATATTATGATGTTATAACAATGTAAAAAGGATCCTCGAATTGTTTGAAGCCTTAACGAATTGTTTTGGTTTTTGTTTTGTTTTACCGAGTGCTAAAAAAAAAGAAAATATTACAACGAGCTAGGGTTTGGATTTTTGGGTGTTTCTACAGGTTACTTAATGTCATATAATGGGGTAATAATTGCTAAATTATTTGGGGAAAAATTGGTTTAGGGTTTGGGGAATTAAATTAGACCGAATGGATTTTAAAAAGGTTAAGGGTCGTTTTGAAATTTCTAAAATTTATGGGGCTGTTTTGGGAGACTTATAAGCTGATGGAAAATCATGTAAAAATAGTGCATGGGCTGTTTGGATGTTTTCATAAATAAAAGGGCCTAATTTGTAATTATTAATTAATTATTATACGATTTTAAATAAATACTGAATAGAGGGACTAATTCTGTAAATATAATATTTATGTAGTTTTTACTGTATTTTAAAGTCATTGGGGGGCTAATAATGTATATTTGATAATTAATTGGANATCCCTTACTGTTTGAACTTGTTTCCTGAATCATTGGTTATTTTCTGAATCACTTACTATCTGAAATTGCTATCTGAACCTTTGACATTGTATTTATGAAACATGGACCTCTGATATTAAACTTCTGATATATAAACCTTTTGATATTGAACTTCTGATTTATGAACCTCTGGCTTATGAACCTTTTTAAAAGATAAACTTCTGATTTATAAACCTTTTCAAAAGATAAACTTCTGATTTATAAACCCTTTAAAGGATGAACTTCTGACTTGTGAACCTTTCTAAAATTGAATCTCTGATTTATGAAACTACTAATCTGACTAAATCTGACATTTGTATATCTGATACGATCTGTAAAAAAATCTGGACATATGTTTAATCTGGATAATTAATTCTGATATGTAATCTGAACTGTTAAAATTAGACATTGACCATTCAGTATAAAACCCGGGCTATCACTAGGCATGGGGGTTCCATGTCCGTGTCATTGATGCACTAGTGACATGACTCATGTGTGGGTGAGTGATTTCTCACACCGTCCCTTTGATTATGGTCTGCATGTGAATGGGTAAGGGGCGAATGGATGCATCCTAGGTCTGTTATCTGTTATTATTTGTTATCTGGTGAATGTGGCTGTGTGTGCAATACACGTCCTTCACCACCCATTGAGGTCACCCCTCTGTTTATATCTGATATTCTGAGGCCTCCCCTCTGGATTGCATATGAGGCGATTATCTGTTATTATCTGATTTGTTCTGGGCACGTGGTTGAAATACTGAATACTTTGTCTGCACCTTAACTTAGATTTAAACTTAAACTGGTAACGTAACACTGAATCTTTTCTTATTAATATTTATTTCACCTTATTGCCATTATTTCTTATGCTTTGACCATTCTGATACTCATCCAATGCAACATATTCGGTCTCTTATTTCTGTTTCATATTACTTCGTTGTTATATCTGTTCACTGGGCTTTTTAAGCTCAGCCGCGTTTCTTTTCCCGCGGCAGGTTTTAGAAGGAAGCTGGGTTATGGGTGAAGAGTGCAAATAGGAGCTTTAGTGAGGATTTTGCTTTAATGTATTTCTAGTGGTTTTCGGAGAAGATTCTGTTTAGCCATTTGTATTTTAGATTCTGAAATGTATTCCTTTACCATGAAACCGTTTGTAACCTTTGAAATTCATATGTTGTATGTCTGTTTATGCTTTGATATGTCACCATAATGTAACACATTTACCCTTGTCGGGTTGGGGCGTTACACCTATACACTAGAATCTAAGTTTTTCTCAAAGTAAATTTTTATACCAAAAAGAAAACGAATTGGTAAACTATTCAACCCCCTTCTAGTTTGCCACAATTGGTATCAGCAGCCAGGTTAGGAAAGTTTCTAAAGTAAACTGTATTTTAAAACTTGAATCGATCAATGGATTTCGACAAATATCAAGAAGGGCAAGCTATGCAAAGACCACCTCTTTTTGAAATCTATTGTTTTATTTATTGGAAAACAAGATTCGAAACGTACGTGAAATCAAAAGACATTAATCTTTGGCATGTTATTACCGATGGTGACTTTAAACCTATTGAAAAAGATCCTATAACTAAAAATGATCAAATTATACCTTATGATCAACAAAGTGATAATCTTAAAAGAAAATTTAGGATGTTCACTAAGTCACAAACATGATTATATTGTTGGATTAGGGGCGTTGGTTAGAGAGAGAGAGATAGGGAGAGTGGGAGCCTTTAGAGAGAGAAAGAAATGAAGTAATATTAGATTGCTTGAAAGGACCAACCCTCTCCCTTGGGTGGGAGAGGGTATTTATACTTACAAGACAGGTGCCCCATGAAACGGGCTGTAGAGTGAGGTTACAGTGGGTAAAGACCCGACTCACTCCACGAATACTATTTACATATTAACTAGCTATTAAACTACTAACTAACGTGACAACTACTACAAGCTACTTAATGCTAAACTATACTCGGGGTGACCGAGTCTTTCATATGAATAAACGTATTCCTAACAGAAAAATAGCTAAAATGATGAAGCTAAAATGGTAATCTACAATGCTTTGCTGAAAAAGGAATTTGAAAGAATTTTTATGTGTAATACGGTAAAAGATATTTGGAAAACTTTGTTAGTCACCCATCAAGGTAATAATCAAGTCAAAGAGAACAAGATTTATCCTCTTGTTCAACAATATGAACAATTTTCCATTCCGGACAGTAAAGAACACATGGAGATTACGAAGACTACTAGTCATATTTAGCAGTCCACCGCCACAGATGAAAGTGGTCTTGATGTTTACAAGGAAGTTGCTTTGATTAATGAAGCCTACTACAAGAACAAGCTCCGAAGGTTTCACAAGGAAAACACCAAACCTCATACCTTTGAGCCAGGAGAATACGTCCTTCTAATATTACCACAAGAAGGACCTAAAAGCTGTTATAGGAAAGGGCCTTATATAGTCACGAATCTTAACAGATACGAGACTTATGGAATAGCTATAACTACAGGTCATTAAGTGGACTATATGGCGAAAGAATTGAACCTTCGTAAGTTTTATATGTAAATCTTACTTTATAATTTCCTTTAAAGTCAATTGTTAAGACAACCTTTTGTTAAGGTAAAATTACTAAAGTGTTGCAAACTAAGTATTCATACTAAATGTGATGTAAATCTTTCTACACTATCAATAAAGGGAATGGATTCTCATAAAATCTCTCGTGTCGTTATTTTACACCAAAGATTTGACTCACAAAGTGCATAAAAGTTTCAACGTTTGAAAGGGTGATGAAGGACCACACTTGAGCCTTACTCACACCCATTTAATTCACGTTAACTTCCTAAAGGATTTCAGACAAAGCCTTGTGAGCTAAAATGGAGCGGGTCATAACCCTCTGTTACAAGCAAGGACTGTTTGAAAAATCTTGGTGACTAATTTACAATAAAAAGGGCCACACTTGAGCCTTAGTTTGTAAAATTGAAAGGTATGAAATACGACGAAAATTAGGGACTATAAGCCCCAATACAATTATGCCCCTCGAAGGAGACAAAATGTGATAACAGCAACGATGCTGCTTAAAGTGACATTGTCTTCGGCTTCCACAAGCCATACGAAAATAAAATGTTTTAATGCATAAAGCCTGACAGACATAGAGTTAAATTATTTTGAAGTGGGTACATGCCACCCGCGGGGCCAAATTATCACCAACATGGTGACCTTCAAACTGGAGCTAGATCAGAAGAAGGCATCACAAATGGAGTAGAGGTTTTGGAAGGGGCTGGCTTACGAAGCACCTTGGGCTTCTTGGAAAGGAGAACTTCAATGGGAGCTAAGGGATTCGTCGTTGCTTTGCGAGGAAAGGATAAATTGCAGTTGCATAGTCCTTTCCGGCCTTATCAAAGTCTTAGAGAAGAACACGTGTAATCGTCAAGATACGAAGTACTGTAATTTAGTTAGTGCATTCGTAACATTGGTTACATTCTTGTTATATATTGTGGTACATCAAGGTCATAATCTCCAATATTGTGTAGATACTAGATCGGGTTAGTATTTTAGTCCTGAAAATGCGTGGGTGATTGAGTTAGTATTTTAGTCCAGAAGATATGCTTGTGTGTGAGAGATTGGTTCTGGCTAGATTAGAACATGAGATTTATCTTTTTGTCGAAAATTGGTGTAAGAGACGTTGCACGGTTTTCTCTGCCTGAAGGGAACTTGTTGACATAGTGAAGTAAGCTCTCGAATTGGGTACTCGAAAAGTAGAGTATAGCGAAGAGGAGCTTCGTTACCGAACCACTATAAATCTTGATATTGTGGTTTGATCTTTATAACTCTTTACATTTTATATTTCCTCATTATTATCAAATTCAGGCCCAAATATGGCTTTTATTGGAGAGTTTATCGTGTGTCAAAATAGAGTTTTTTTTCCTCTCTTCAACTTAATTTAGTTATTGCAAACAAATTTTTAAAACTTAATATTTTAATACTCTTTCTTATTATATAAAATATTTATCTAATCTCACATTAAATGGGAAACATAGTCTTATAACTTAGCCATTCATCAAGCTGTATTGGTTTTTACTAGTTATTAAGCTCAACGAGGTTACTGGCCGTGTCTGGGAATGGTTTTGAAGAATTTTTAGATGCTCGAGCTTGTGAAATAAGCTACCTTTATTATAAATTTAGTATTACAACACATTCTCT
>LBNU01026962.1:37595-54767 GCA_014162995.1 Artemisia annua | reverse complement strand
AAAAAAGAAGATGATGATTTTTAAAGTTGAATTCGAAAGGCATATGATTCGGTTAATTGGACGTATTTAGATTCTGTTCTAAATCAGTTTGGTTTTGGAGAAAAATGGCGAAAATGGATCCAAAAATGCTTAGAATCTGCTCGTACTTCCATTCTTGTAAACATGAGTCTTACTTCATAGTTTTCTATCAAAAGAGGCCTTCGTCAAGGGGACCCATTGTCACCGTTTTTATTCATTCTTATAATTGAGGGACTTCACATTGCCATTAAAGACGCTCGCCAGGCAAATCTCATCAAAGGTGTTATGGTTGGTACGGCAGGTATTCGTCTTTCTCACTTCTTCTATGCTGAGGATGTAGTGATGGTTGCAGATTGGAATCATGGAGATATGGATAACATTTTACGTCTATTTCATGTGTTCTTTTTGGCATCGGGTCTTCGTATTAATGTTCATAAATCTAATGTTTATGGAATCGGTGTCTCTCCTGATGACATAGAACAAACAGCTCGGGCTACCGATTGTTCTGCAGGTACTTTGCCATTTACGTACTTGGTTCTTCCTATTGGCATTAATATGAATAGACTTAATTGTTGGCAAGGTATGATTGAAAAATTTGACAAACGGTTATCCAAATGGAAGGCAAATTTACTCTCCATAGGTGAAAGATCAACTTTAGTAAAAGCAGTTTTAGGGAGTGTTTGCATCTATTGTATGTCAATTTTAAAGCCCCGGAATCTATCCTCTCTACATTTGAACGATTATGATCTAACTTCTTTTGGGGCTTAAAAAAAGACGCGAAAAAGATGATTTGGATCAAAGGGGAAAATACATTGGCATCTAGAGAGAACTGTTGATGCAAATAATATCTAAAAACGTTATTCTCATCCCTCGATAACTCTATGTTTTGATGATAACAATATGTGAAAACATTCTAGTCAAAATTAACATAAACAAGTTTTTAGTCAAAATATCAGATTTCCACGTCAATCACTCTAGGTAAGAACAAACAAATTCACTACTTGACAAATGATCAAAGAAATGAATTTGTGCTTTAAATTTCACATTCTTAATGTGACAAAATTTTCTTTTCAAAAATACATCTTACAAATTATTTTTGGATTATAAAGAAATGTTTTATTTGGGAAAATCATTTCAAAAATCCCAACAGCTATTTCCCCCCCCAAATCAGCTCCAAACTTCCCCAAATAAACTTTCACCACTAAAAACAAATTTTGGAGCGTCCTTGTCTGGCACGGTACCACCAAATTTAGTGGTACCGTGTGATATTTAGTGGTACCGTCCCGCTATAACGGTTAGACTTTCATTTCCTATAAATACCACCTCATTTCCCAAATTTTAATCATCCTTTTTCACACAAAACTTTCTGAGTTTAATCCTCCTTTCACACTTATATTTCATTGATCATTAGTTAGTTTTCTTTTGTTTAAAGAGAGATTCTTTCTTCCAACCAGAGATCACCTTCATTCCTCTACTAGTCAAGAGAAGAACACAAAGTATCAAGAAGATACAAGGTGTTAAAGTCTTTGTGTAGTGCATTTGCATTACTTGTAGTTCTTACTTGATTGTATTTTGATATACATCAATTGTCACTGTCTTATTCTGTTAACTTGTGTGTTGATCATTGTGATCTTGTTGAGATCTTGGTGATCTCTTATAGCTAGTGTGCTAGTGTGTTGATCAAGTGAATCAAGAGTAAAGTGTGAGGATCATGTTGATCATGTGATAAATAAGGATCATGTAGATCGTATAAGAAGTTAGGATCATGTGGATCGGGGTAGATTAGTACTAGCTAAGATTAGTACTCGACATCTAGCTTAGTGTCGGAAAATAACGTAAGAGACGTTGCATGGTTTTCTCCGCCTGAAGGGAGCCTTGTTGATATAGTGCTTAGAACTCTCGAGTTAGGTACTCGGGGAGGGGAGTAGGGCGAAGAAGAGCTTCGTGACCGAACCACTATAAATCTCGTTGTCTTGGTTTGATCTTTCCATCTCCTTTCTTTACATTTATTTATTGTTGTACTAGTATAGTATAGTGTTCATATTGATGTTGATTGATTTCATATACACTAGAATCTATCAAAGTAAATTTTTATAACAAAAAGAAAACGAATTGGTAAACTATTCAACCCCCTTCTAGTTTGCCACAATTGGTATCAGCAGCCAGGTTAGGAAAGTTTCTAAAGTAAACTGTATTTTAAAACTTGAATCGATCAATGGATTTCGACAAATATCAAGAAGGGCAAGCTATGCAAAGACCACCACTTTTTGAAATCGATTGTTTTATTTATTGGAAAACAAGATTCGAAACGTACGTGAAATCAAAAGACATTAATCTTTGGCATGTTATTACCGATGGTGACTTTAAACCTATTGAAAAAGATCCTATAACTAAAAATGATCAAATTATACCTTATGATCAACAAAGTGATAATCTTAAAAGAAAATTTAGGATGTTCACTAAGTCACAAACATGATTATATTGTTGGTTTAGGGGCGTTGGTTAGAGAGAGAGAGAGATAGGGAGAGTGGGAGCCTTTAGAGAGAGAAAGAAATGAAGTAATATTAGATTGCTTGAAAGGACCAACCCTCTCCCTTGGGTGGGAGAGGGTATTTATACTTACAAGACAGGTGCCCCATGAAACGGGCTGTAGAGTGAGCTTACAGTGGGTAAAGACCCGACTCACTCCACGAATACTATTTACATATTAACTAGCTATTAAACTACTAACTAACGTGACAACTACTACAAGCTACTTAATGCTAAACTATACTCGGGGTGACCGAGTCTTTCATATGAATAAATGTATTCCTAACAGAAAAATAGCTAAAATGATGAAGCTAAAATGGTAATCTACAATGCTTTGCTGAAAAAGGAATTTGAAAGAATTTTTATGTGTAATACGGCAAAAGATATTTGGAAAACTTTGTTAGTCACCCATCAAGGTAATAATCAAGTCAAAGAGAACAAGATTTATCTTCTTGTTCAACAATATGAACAATTTTCCATTCCGGAATATGAAACCATAGATAGTGCTTTTGCTAGATTTAATACTATTATTACTAGTCTTAAAGCTCTTGATGAAGGTAATTCTAGCAATAACTATGTTAGGAAGTTTCTTAGGGCTTTACATCCCAAATGGAGAGCAAAGGTCACCGCCATTGAAGAATCAAAGAACTTGGTGACGTTATCACTTGATGAACTTATAGGAAACTTGAAAGTTCATGAAATGATAATCAAGAAAGACTCCAACATAGTCAAAGGCAAAAGTGAGAAAGTTAGATCTCTAGCATTGAAAGCTAAGAAAAAGTCTAGTGATGAGGAAAGCTCGTGTTCTGATAGTGAAGAAGAAGAGTATGCATTAGCGGTTAGAGACTTTAAAAAGTTCTTTAGAAGAAAGGGTAGATTCGTTAGACAACCTCGTGACGAGAAGAAGTCATTCTCAAAGAACCGAGACGATAAGAAAGGAAAGAGTTATAAGAAATGCTATAGATGCGGAGACCCTAATCACCTCATTGGAGAATGTCCTAAACAACCTAGAAACAACAACCAAAGAGCTTTTGTAGGAGGGTCTTTGAGTGACAGTGATGAAGATGAGGAGAAGAAGCCCAACGACGAAACATGTCTTATGGCTAAATGAATGGGTTAAAGATTGTGGATGCACAAACCACATGACGGGTAACCGAAGTCTATTCTCATCATGCAAGGCTTACAATGGAGGTAAAGTCACTTTGGTAGCAAACTTAAAGGCAACATAATTGGCAAAGGTACGATTACTCAAGACTCCCTTACTAATAGAAATGTTGAGCATGTAGATAACTTAGGATTTAATTTGCTTAGCATTAGTCAAATGGTTGACAATAAGTGTAGAGTTATTTTTTCCGAAGAAGGTAGTGAGATTACTAAGTATGGTAAGACCATAGGCAAAGGAGTTATGAAGAATGGCTTATTTGTTATGAAAATAGGAAATACGCCTCAGGATAAGATTTGCCTAGCAACCATAGATGACAATTCCACATTATGGCATAGGAGACTAGGCCACGCCAATATGCGTTTAATATAATCATTGGCTTCGAAAGAACTAGTTAGAAACCTCCCTAAGCTTAAGTTTGATAAACACTTTTGTGATGCTTGTAAAGTTGGAAAACAAGCTCATTCTAGTCATATGGCCAAGAATATGGTCTCGACCACTAGATGCCTAGAACTCCTTCACATGGACTTATTCGGTCCTTCCACCGTATGGAGTTATGGAGGAAATTACTATACTCTAGTAATAGTGGATGACTATTGTAGGTATACTTGGACTAGGTTTTTTAAGAATAAGACACAAGCTTTCGAAGAATTCGAAATCTTTAGTAAAAAGGTCCAAAATCAATTAGACTGTAAGATACTGTCTATTAGGACGGATCACGGTCGGGAATTTGACAATGAAGTGCAATTTGGAGTATATTGTGATGCTAATGGTATTACACACAATTTCTCAGCTCCACACACTCCACAATCAAATGAGGTAGTTGAGCGGAAAAATCGTACTCTACAAGATATGAGTAGAACGATGCTCAATGAGCAATCTATTCCACAAAAGTTTTGGTGTAATGCCGTAGACACCTCAACTTATATACTTAATAGGATATTGATTATACCTATATTAGGTAAAACACCATACGAAATCTTGAAAGGTAAGAAACCTACATTAGATTACCTTAGAGTGTTTGGAAGCAAGTGCTTTATTCTAAACACTAGAGACTACCTCACCAAGTTTGACCCAAAGTCTTACGAAGGTGTCTTCCTAGGTTACTCCCAAAATATTAAAGCCAATTTAGTCCTAAATAAAGAGATAATGAAAGTCGAAGAATCACTCAACATGAAATTCGATGAAAGCCCTCTTCCAACAAGAACATCACCATTGGTGGATGATGATCTAGATGAGGAAGAAGCCACTAAGGTCAATAACAAGAAAATTCTAGAAGATGACATTGAGGATGAAATAGTCGAAGTTGACGATGTCGTTAACATTAAGGAATCCAAAAATCATCCAATAGAAAATGTCATAGGAAGTCTTAATCAAAGAACCCTTAGATCACAAGCACAAAACAAAAGTAATTTCTTTTGTTTTATATCCACCGTAGAGCCTAAGAATGTCGGTGAAGCGATTAAAGACAAAAGCTAGGTAGTTGCCATGCAAGAAGAGTTAAACCAATTCACCGCAAATCAAGTTTGGGATTTAGTACCTCCTCATGAGAACCAAACCGTCATAGGAACTAAGTGGGTGTTTAGAAATAAGCTTGACAAAAATGGCATCGTAACTAGGAATAAGGCTAGATTAGTAGCACAAGGCTACAATCAACAATAGGGAATAGATTACGATGAAACATATGCACCCTTAGCTAGATTAGAGTCTATTAGAATACTCCTTGCCTATGCTTGCGCCTTAGACTTTAAACTATATCAAATGGACGTGAAAAGTGCATTCCTAAATGTTATTATCAACGAGGAGGTATACGTAGCACAACCTCCGGGATACGTTGATTTCGAAAAACCGAATCATGTTTATAGACTCAAGCAAGCACTCTATGGTCTTAAACAAGCTCCTAAAGCTTGATATGATATACTAAAGGCATTCTTGATTAAACATGAATATACCATGGGAATGGTTGATAACACACTCTCCACGAAGAAACGTGATTCACATCTCATCATTGTTCAAATATATGTTGACGACATTATATTCGGCTCAACTTGTCCTGAATTATGTGATGATTTCTCTAAGATCATGCGTGACGAGTTTGAGATGAGCATGATGGGCGAATTAAATTTCTTCCTCGGTCTACAAATAAAAAAAATGGAAGATGGTATCTTCTTTAATTAATCTAAGTATATTAAAGAGATGCTTAAGAAATTTGGTCTAGAAGAGTCTAAGCCCATGAAAACTCCCATGTCTACGGAAACGAAACTCACGAAAGATTAAGGAGGTGAGTCCGTAGATAATAATAAGTATAGGGGCTTGATAGGTAGTTTATTATACTTAACGGCAAGTAGGCCCGATATCATGTTTAGTGTCTGCCATTGTGCACGCTTCCAAGAGTATCCCAAAACCTCTCATCTTGAAGCGGTTAAGCGTATCTTCCGATATTTTAAAGGCACTATACACTTGGGATTGTACTATCCCAAGGGGACCGGCGTAGAAACTATTGTCTATGTCGACTCTGATCATGTGGGAGATTATGTGGATCGAAAAAGTATGAGTGGCGTTTGTACCTTGATGGGTTGTTGTCTAACTTCTTGGTTCTCCAAGAAACGAACGTCTCTTGCTATCTCCACGACCGAAGTCGAATACGTAAGCGCCGGAAATGCATGTCAACAAGCACTATGGATGAAGCNGATGGTATCTTCTTTAATTAATCTAAGTATATTAAAGAGATTCTTAAGAAATTTGGTCTAGAAGAGTCTAAGCCCATGAAAACTCCCATGTCTACGGAAACGAAACTCACGAAAGATTAAGGAGGTGAGTCCGTAGATAATAATAAGTATAGGGGCTTGACAGGTAGTTTATTATACTTAACGGCAAGTAGGCCCGATATCATGTTTAGTGTCTGCCATTGTGCACGCTTCCAAGAGTATCCCAAAACCTCTCATCTTGAAGCGGTTAAGCGTATCTTCTGATATGTTAAAGGCACTATACACTTGGGATTGTACTATCCCAAGGGGACCGGCGTAGAAACTATTGTCTATGTCGACTCTGATCATGTGGGAGATTATGTGGATCGAAAAAGTATGAGTGGCGTTTGTACCTTGATGGGTTGTTGTCTAACTTCTTGGTTCTCCAAGAAACGAACGTCTCTTGCTATCTCCACGACCGAAGTCGAATACGTAAGCGCCGGAAATGCATGTCAACAAGCACTATGGATGAAGCAAGCTCTTATTGACTAAGATATCCATCTAGACGACATCCCTATTATGTGCGACAACAAAGGTGCCATCGACTTGAGCAAGAATCCCATTCAACACTCTCGTACTAAACACATTGAAATTCGCCATCACTTCCTCCGCGATAACGTCCAAAAAGGAAATATTTCTATTGAGAAAGTTCCTTTTGAAGACAACATCGCCGACATTTTAACCAAACCTCTTAAACAATAATCCTTTAACTATCTTCGTCTAGGTCTAGGAATGATGGAACACATCCCTTAAACCCCATCTTATGACTATTTGAATATTTCATTTGAAATATAAAAGTCATCCTTCGTATCCCTCTAATGACTATTTATGTATTTCCTCAAAAATATTCAAGTCATCTCGTATTATCTAGTTTAGCTTAGTCTATCTCTTGTTAAGAGAATTTATTAGGTATAAATTCTTTCCTCGTGTCAAAACGTCTCACCTTATCAAAGAGATTTGTTCGTCAAAAATCAAAATGGGACAAAAATTCATCCCAACAGATCAGGGCACCACTAAAGTGGACACGGCACCACTAAATTTAGTGGTACCGTGGTATCGTGCATCTGACATTGGTCGTATTTCAATCCTCTTTCCCTCACAATTCACATTTAAACTTTCCAAACTTCTTCCATTTGCTGTCAAAGTCGAACCTCACAACCCAAAATTCAATTACAACATCTCAAAATCAAATTCGAGACATTATTCTTCAAATATATCAACGACTACTACTTCCTTAACATCAATTGTAAGTCATTTCACTTTAATTTTAAATCGTAAGTCTAGGGTTTGTTCTTGCACAAAATTGGAATTGGGGATCTTTCAAAATTGATCAATCTTTAGTAAATTAGAACTAGAATTATATAATGCTTAATCATTTTGATTTCCCCAATATAGAATTTGCATAAACCCACTTAAAATCATACACTTTGATCTAAAGGGAATCACCTATAGGAAACTTGAAACTAAATTAAGACTTATTAATATTTTTTTGTTTAAACTTAAATTCCAATTCCATAATTTCCAAATCTCACAAAAAAAACTAGGATCATGAAATACTATTTTTGTGCATTGTTGATTCAAATTAAAAACGTTTATCTCATGCAGACATGATCTCACGAATATTGATCGAATTACATAACTAATTTGTATTCTTCGAAATATTCGATTGAGCAAAAGCAAAAATGGGAGTGTTTGGATAATCTTATTAAGTTTATTTTAGAGTCAAAATTATCGCACCTCCACATAGTTTGCATATAGGCACACACTAGGCACATATCTTCAAAACAATTACTCTCTATGATTAAAACAATTTATCTTTTATAGGTTACGAACATGTCTCATCACTATGATTTTGATCACCTCACCACCGACACTGATAACATCAAATAAATCCATGATTTACGTGTTAATTTCCCCTTAATTACTCATCTTTTGTATTCATATGTTAGGATATATACTCTTATTCGTTTATATTCTGTTTTCAGGGTAAATATGAGTAACGGAACGAAGAAACGCGGAATTGGAAGGACTAAAGAGAAAATACATGAAGTATCCGGATTCAGCACTAACTACGGCGTAGAGGGTCATCTACCTACGTCGTAGCAAGGACTTATGAAGACTACGGCGTAGCTCAAACCATGACTACGGCGTAGTGATCTACTAAAGGGCTCTACGGAGTAGCAACTCTCCACCTATGGCGTAGACCCCAAAATGAGGCAATAAAGAACTCACGTGGCCAAAGAAGAAGTTACGTTGTAGTTCCCCAAATAACTACGCTGTAGATACATCCAAGGAAGAAACTACGCCCGTAGCACTTGATCAAGCTATGACGTAGTTGATATTTACAAAGGCTACGGCGTAGCAACTCAATCAGCTACGCCGTAGCAAAGTCGGGCCTATAAATACCAGCCCTAATTCTGAGTTTATTCATTCACTTTTCACCACATAGAAGTTGGGAGAAACTCAGGGAGCAGGAGGAACGAAGTTCAATCCGCATACAAGTCATATCCAAGGGAGGATTCACACACCAATCATAAGTTTATTCATTCCTTTGTCTTGTATTCGATTCATGTTTACATTTGTAATAACACAATCTTATTTTACTGCAATTATGAATATGAGTGGCTAAACACCTCTTGGTGTTAACCTAGTTATGAAATTGTTATTGTTATGAGTTAGTTTTCTATGCATCTATTGTCGTATTGTTTGTATACTTTCATGGCGAGTCTTAGGACACTCTAGTTCTGGTAGTATTGAGCATTGGTAGTTCCTTGGAGGCTTGGTGAATTAACCCTAGGACCCAAGCCGATGGGGATGTGACTTGGTGATAGAAATATCACCATACATGTGCGAATTAACCCTAGGACCACCTACCAATGCGATACACTTGAAGGAGCTAGAGGGGGTGTAAGATCTGACCATGCCGCATCCCGCTAGACTTGTCCATGTTAGTAGAGGTACTTAATGACTCTTGCATCTTCGTAGGTTCACGCCGCCCGATGAACTCTCGTCTTTACAATAGGCGGGAATAGGACAAGGTGTAAGATAGATTTAGGTGATTTAACCCTCTGATCCTAAATGTATATAACCCCCAGACGATATGATAGGATGCACTTATAGAAAACTAATCCTAATAATAACGAGAGTAGCAATTAGGTTAGCACTACTTCTCCTTATTGATTGTCTTCCATTTTATTTACTTGCTTTGTCATTTACTTTTATTAGTTAATTAATCTTTACAATCATAAAACCCCTTTTATACGTGACACTAAACTTAGATAGACTCCACACACATAGCTCTTGGGACGACCTCGGCTTTACCATCTAGCTATACCTCACACGACCGGGTACACTGCCCGATACTGCATTAGGTAGACCTTAGGTAAACGAGACACTTATAAATATGAAAACCTGATAGGTAAAACCTCATCAGACACCTACATTCCTGATATTTCTCGTGAACCTACAACACCCGGAAATCACATTCGTGCCTATGTCAATCTTGAAACCCGTTCGTTTCATTAAGGTCGAGTCGTTGATCCTTCCCTAATTTATCATAGGGATATCAACATGTCATTTAGAGCTATAGGTTTCGATTGCTTGCTACACAATAATGAGTACATTTGTCCTCGTTTTGTGTTATAATTCTTTCATCAAGTTGAACTTGTACATAACGAGGATCGATCTTTGTAACTTTGGTTTTGGATTCGCAATTTCAAGTTTGTCCTAACTCTTGAGCAATTTGCTCAAATTCTTCGAATTCCCAATCATGGGCAATGTGCCTACACTGAAGATTGGTGTCTAGAGTCTCTCTTCAATTATAGAGAAGAGAATAGTCCTTATTGTTCTTACATACCCTCTCCTAGTGAGCTCACCAAACTCCTCCGTACTCACAAGTACACTCCTTTCCTCAATCCAATGAAAATTCGTTTGGCAGAAGTTCGTTATGAACTACTTTCCCGGGTAGTCATCTTAAAAGAAAATGTCCTTAGTCTTAAAGGTGTCCATGAGCAACTTCCGGCGTGCTGTGCTCACATGTTGTATTGTCTCCTCACTCAACAACCATACAACCTTGCCTACTTCTTCGCTAAGCGAATTGTCCATCTCAAGGGTAACAAGGATAAATTGATACCTTATGGGATGTTCCTAATTCTCCTTTATCACTACCTCATGAACTTTTACCCATACCTTCGTGGTCCTCATTACTCACTCTTTAATCCCGCCATGGAACCCCTAAATGAGTCCCACATCTCCTCCATTTTCATTTATGCCGCCTCCGTTGATTACGAAGTCTATGATGATCCGACGGATGAGGGAGTGCTGCGAGCTCAACTCAAGAGTGTGATGGAACTGGAGGAAGTTGAAATGATCCTTGAGAAGCAAGGACTTGATTAGTTAGAAATTGATTAGTGGCTTTATCTCTTATTAGGATTTTATAATTTCTCATTTAACTATTTCTTCATTTAACCTTCTTGCATGCTTGACTATCTCCCAAACATCTTGGATAATTTGAATCTTATGTTAAGTTGGATGCTAGCTTATTTTGTCTTTTTAAGTGCATGCTTAGCCTTACTTAGATATGTTTGACTCTCTTTTATTGCTAGATGTAGAGTAACATTGGACTTATTTGGAAAATTAATCTTTAGTGGTTTGAGGCACTAACATTTCCTGCAAAATAGTCCCCCTAGGAAACTCTTTCTAGCTGCCCAAACATAGGTACCACAGAAAATTTCGTATCTCCCAGGTCACGGTACCATTAAACATGACACGGTACCGTTAATTATGCTATTTAGTGGTACCGTCCTATGCTGAGACGAATTTTACTATTTCCTTTAGATTCCTGCGTCCCTATCCTCTAAACCTGCAATATTTTGCACACTCTCATGCACCTTAAGATTCCTCTAGACCACCATAGGACATCCTCATCAACTTTAATTTAAATCACACCACTCTTGCCTATATAAGGCTTCACCCTTGCAAGCATTTCTTGCAACTCACCTTCATCCTTATACTTCTCATTCACCATGGCTTCAACACAAAAAGGATCCACAAATCACATCTCCATGAAACCTAGAATTACCATTAGGCCACCATCCAAACCTCTTTTTGTTGATCTCACCAAAGATGATGAAGTCACAACACCACCTTCCCAAGGCACCCCAAACTCTCCATCTCCACCAAATGCTCCTTCCAAATCATCATCTACTAGGACATCTTCATTATCCTCTTCTTTCAACACCATGCCATCATCCATTGACTACACATTCTCACCTATCACACCATTGGACTATGCTATGCCAACTCCATCACTAACATACTCACCACCACCTCTATCACCAATCATGGGCCCTCCTATTCAACTCAATCCGGTTGATATACATACTGCAAATTGTCTATGTTGTCTCCACAACCGTAACCTCGTTTCTTCTTTAAGAGATGAACTCTACTACATGTTCTCCTATGTGGAAAAACTCTTGACACCACCACAACCACCAATCATGTCACCATCACCATCCCTTAGCCCATTCAACTAAACATGTTTATGTTTAGTACTCAAGAATAAACACTTAGGACCTCCTCTTGGACTAGAAGCAAATCTTAGAGCCTCTCAAGTCACTAAAGATTGATGTGCGCTTCTTGTAGTTGTAGTTTTCTTATTTCTTTGATGTACTGACACACTACGTGTGGCTATCTTTTAATGCATGGGCTTATTTTTATGATTGGCTTGTCTTAGTTGTTTTTTTATTTATGGTTGGATATTTGTCATACTTGCAACATTTAGATATTATATATATGTCATCTAACTTTGTTTTGTAGCAATAACCATTGCTCGATTCCTTGGTGTTCTCCAAACAAGGGGGAGTATACATCAAAGGGGAGCCTTCAAAGTCTTTTTGCTTCGACAAAAAGCGGGAGAAATGGGATATAAACTCACATTAAAAACTTGTTGAAATTAGTTTTTCACATAAAATCAGTTTATATTTTGTCAACATCAAAAAGAGGAGATTGTTGATGCAAATAATGTCTAAAAACGTTATTCTCATCCTTCGATAAATCTATGTTTTGATGATAACAAAATGTGAAAACATTTTACGTCAAAATTAACATAAACAAGCTTTTAGTCGAAATATCCGATTTCCACGTCAATCACTCTAGGTAAGAACAAAAAAAATTGACTACTTGATAAATGATCAAAGAAGTGAATTTGTGTTTTAAACTTCACATTCTTAATGTGACAAAATTTTCTTTTCAAAAATACATCTTACAAATTATTTTTGGATTATAAGGAAATGTTTTATTTGGGAAAATCATTTCAAAAATCCCAACAACTATTTTCCCCCCAAATCAGCTCCAAACTTCCCCAAATAAACATTCACCACAAAAAATAAATTTTAGAGCGTCCTTGTCTAGCAAGGTACCACGGTACCACTAAATTTAGTGGTATCATGTGATATTTAGTGGTACCATCCCCCTATAACGGTCAGATTTTCATTTCCTATAAATACCACCTCATTTCCCAGATTTTAATCATCCTTTTTCAGACAAGACTTTCTGAGTTTAATCCTCCTTTCACACTTACATTTCATTTATCATTAGTTAGTTTTCTTTTGTTTAAAGATTGATTCTTTTTTCCAACCAAAGATCGCCTTCATTCCTCTACTAGTCAAGAGAGGAACACAAAGTATCAAGAAGATAAAAGGTGTTAAAGTCTTTGTGTAGTGCACTTGCATTACTTGTAGTTCTTACTTGATTGTATCTTGATATACATCAAGTGTCAATGTCTTATTCTGTTATCTTGTGTGTTGATCATTGTGATCTTGTTGAGATCTTGGTGATCTCTTATAGCTAGTGTGCTAGTGTGTTGATTAAGTGGATCAAGAGTAAAGTGTGAGGATCATGTTGATCATGTGATAATTAAGGATCATGTAGATCGTATAAGAAGTTAGGTTCATGTGGATCATGGTAGATTAGTATTAGCTAAGATTAGTACTCGACATCTAGCTTAGTGTCAGAAAATAACGTAAGAGACGTTGTATGGTTTTGTCTGCCTGAAGGGAGCCTTGTTGATATAGTGCTTAGAACTCTCAAGATGGGTACTCGGGGAGTGGAGTAGGGCGAAGAAGAGCTTCGTGACCGCACCACTATAAATCTCATTGTCTTGGTTTGATCTTTCCATCTCTTTTCTTTACATTTATTTATTACTTGTACTAGTATAGTATAGTGTTCATATTGGTATTGATTGATTTCATATACACTAGAATCTATGTTTTTCTCAAAGTAAGTTTTTATAACAAAAAGAAAACGAATCGGTAAACTATTCAACCCCCTTCTAGTTTCCCGCAAGAAATGTGGTTAGGTATCAGAAGTTTTAAGCCGTTAATCAAGCGCTTCTTCAAAAGTGGAGGTGGAGATTACATTCTAACCCGAATCCCTTGTGGGTTCATTTGATCAAAGCTATATATGGGGAGGATGCTGGTTTTGATCCAATACCGAGTACATCTACAGGAATTTAGAGAAATATCGTTGGTTCCATAAACCATATGCATGATTATTGCATTGTTCCCAAAGATACATTGAAATATAAAGTTGGTTGTGGCACAAAAGTTAGATTTTGGATTGATATATGGATTCGTGATGGCCCTATAGCGCAATGGTATAATCGATTATATCGACTAGATGTACAACCCTTTTGTTTTATCAAAGATCGCTTTATCAATAGCAAGAGGCAAATGCAACGGAAGATAGTATGGGCTACAAGACACCAAATTGATGATGCAATCTTACCAACTTTGGATGTTTCAACCATGTGGTGCAAAATCCTGCCTAAGAAAGTGAATATTCTTATGGAGACTTATTTTGGATAGACTTCCGCATCGATTAAATCTTTTAAGACGAGGGCTGGAAATCCAATCTATTTCATGTTCGGTATATTCCAATGGTATGGAATCGAATGAGTATATATTTTATACGTGTGATGTTGCATTACATATTTGGCTCTTGGTCCGTATTGTAACAATTAGCATTTTCGGGGTATTATTCATTTTCACTATTCACTTTTACTATTCACTCCCGATACCCACACCACCTTTTGACTAGTACATTTCTATTACCTTGCCTAATCATATACCTAGTCATCAACTAGATATTATTTAGATAATATCTTACAAAATATCTCACTAAGAGAAGTAAAGTTGAAATTCTCTTCTTAAATATCTTAACTAGATATTTAACAATTCCTGTTTTAGGTTTTACAACTTTAAGCACCCCGATAAAAGTTATCACTCATTTAATAGGCTAATATAGAGTATATTTATAAGTTTAATCATTTCTGTAAGTTTCATATTTTTAGGATACCCGGTTTTAAGTTTCATGACTTTACGGCTTACAATTAGCGATTAACTGGACCAAAACTCACTCCGTAACTTATATAAAGCCAAGATTCATCCACCTAGTCCCTCCCACTTAAGTATGAACGTGTATATAGTGATTCACCAAGGCCTTGGTGGCTTGGTGAGAGCCATGGATCCATTAAGCAATCATGTGTTACTTTAGGAGCCTTAGAAAGACTTATGGCTTAAAAACTTCCAAGTATACATCATGTGTTTCATTCTAGACCACACCTTAGTGCAAACTAACCTCATCAAGGTCCTATAAATACCCTCCTTCCCCCTCTTGGTCGTTCACAACACAAAATAAACACAAACACTTTTCATTTGATTTCCAACTTCAAGTATTACTTCAAGTTTCAAGCTCCAAGTTCACCACATCAAGTCCTTTGCATTCTTTGGTGATTCTCTCGAGTTTAAATCAACTCAAGTCACCAAGGACTTATCCAAGTCTTGCACAAGATCTAAGCACAACTTTAATCATACAAGAGAAGAGAAGGAATCCAAGAGAGAAGAGATCTAAGTCCTTGTACTAGTTCTTGATTCTTGATTTCCCTTTTGTTAGGCCAAAAGTTGTAAGCACACAATCACCACCATCCTTTTATGATTTCATGCATGCTATGTCCTAATTATATTGTTTACATGCTATATATAAGGTCACTATATTGTATCATGATGCATTAATGCTTAAAAACAAGTTAGCGAAACCTAGAAACTAAAAATGCCAAAACCTTGCTGAATACGAATCTGAGTAATTTTTAGAGGCCCTTCAGATCCATTTCATCAAAAAGTTTAACACGAAAGTTGTCCGGAACGACGTTTTCCTTCAATATCAAAGAAGCTCGAAGCCGGAAAACGCAACTAAAGGCATTTTTTTGCCATAAATTTGTAAAACAGTTTTTGATTAAACTCATAAGTTTCACATGTGAAAACTATATTTCAAACTTATGAAACTATTCTCATAAGCTTATAAAGATAACAATCTTCATTCAAAATGAACTTTTCTAAGTTTATTCTATTTTCGGAATTGTAACTTTTGAAAAACAACCAAAGACATGTATTTTCTATATCGATTACTACAACATTAGGGAGCTTCATGTGAGGGGTTTCATTTAGGTAAACGGATCGACGAGTTGCTGGATTGACGATTTAAAGTGTACTAGTTCCTCGAACGTTTACTACATGACCTCTGAATTATGATGGCCCGAACGGTAGTACGAGATATATAAAATAATATGGACATATATAGGCTCGTTTATGTTTTCTTAGACATTATTCCAAACCTAAGATGCAACAATTATTCTAGGTTGCACGTAGGGGTTTTCCCGGCTTATCCAATGATTTCATTATATCCTTAAACATCATCCAACTCACGGTGAGTCATAGCCCCTCTTTTACTTGGTTTACAAACTCTTTGGGGAAGATACATAATCAACTATGTTAATTCAATTTCGATTATTTGCTAACTATGTGTTATATCTGAACTAGATGTTAATTTATGCTAAGTAACATTATTGCCATACTTAGAGTTTCTATATCGACCATTAAGCACTATGCGTAGTGAGTATTAATATTATGGTTAGATCTATTTGGATTAATGTATCAATTAAGTTGACTCAGTTAGAGCAAACAAACGCAACAAACATTTGAGAACACTAGGTATAACAACAGATTACCTATTAGGCTATGATTGCAACAATTATTCCAATTTCTATTAGTATGAGATTTACATTTTGGTTTTCATAAAGGATAGTACAATAACAAACAATTTTCAACGTTATGGGTGTATAACAACGTAACCCACGATGCCATGGACGTGGTCCAATTTACGATTCTACGGACTTGGTCCGACTATGATTCAATGGACTTGGTCCAACTACGATTCAATGGACTTGGTCCAATAACGATTTCATGTACTTGGTACAAACTATGTGATCTAATGGACTTGGTGTAATCTCGAAACTAATAGATTTGGTAAAATAACAAACTAACGGACTTGGTACAAATGTGAACTACTAGAAACGAGAAGCTAGAAAACTTAAGGTTTCGATGTCAACTAAGAGCAACAGAAGCACTACCTATATGTGATATTGTATTTAGTACAATAGTCATGCAGTCGAAAGTTTTGTGGAAAACTAGAAGGGGGGGTTGAATAGTTTTACGTCCGTTTTAAAATTTATAAAAACAAGTTTGTTTTAAAAACTTCGATTCTAGTTTATGTGAATTCAATACTTGCACTATATGAACAATTATATAGTTACTAACTAACTAAGCAAATATAGTATAAGTAAATAAGTAATGAAAGTAAAGAGTTAGAAAGATCAAACCA
>LBNU01026962.1:4833-23387 GCA_014162995.1 Artemisia annua | reverse complement strand
CCATATTGAAACATAAACAACCATAGAATTATTAACCAAGAATAAAGAAGAAGAAGAGACAAGTGTTTGGAAGGAACTCTTAATATTGATAATGATAAACTTGAAATACAATGAGAACCAACAAGCCTTAAGCAAGGCTTACACATTGTATTTATAGGGGAGTCCAAGGGTTTCTAGATCATTCTTGCAATATTACATACTTGGCCCTTGGACTTCCACACAATGTAACATTACATCATAATCTTACTTAACATGAAAGATAAAATGTAAACATAATAAGTCTAATAAGCAACCTATTACAAATATAATGACCGACACTTTTCATAACGTGAAACGTGTTCCTAACAATTTTTGTATTTTTATTTAATAATAGAAAATTAAACTAATTATAAAATGAAAGATTTATTCTACAAATTTATTTTTTAAAAATCTTAATAAAATGAAAATGAAATTTAAAAATAAAATCAGAAACTATTTAAATTGAAATTAAAAATGATTTAAAATTCTAAAAACTATTTAAAAATTAAAAGAAATAGCAAATGATTAAGAAAAATTATGAAATTTTTAGGAAAATTCTAAAATTAAATTTTAAATCTAGGAAAAATAGAAAAAATGAAAATTAAGTTGGAAAAGTGCTTATTATGCAAAAAGCAGTTTAAGGCAAGTGCTTATTAATAAGCACTTGACACCAAACTTTCTAAAACTTGTACAGAATGTTTGTAGTACTCAAATAAGCTCTATTACACAGAAATCAGATCAATAAACCAACCAGAACATACAATTGATCAAATAAGCAGTTTACAATAAGCCAAACTAATAAGCAAATATGAGCCAGATTGAGCCAAAAGATCAAGGATCATGCAATGCACTTACACAAGGTTAAAACTACTCTAGTTCCACAGATAAGCACAGGTAACAGGTCACAAATCACAATTGCAGGTCCTTACCTAAATCCACTAACATGTTCTAAACCCTTAACTTGCAGGAATGAATAAGCAGACTTACTAAGCTCTGAGATGAAAATTTAAGGGGGCAAAAGCAAGCCTAAACTACTGAGATTCTAAAAATCCAAAATGCCCTATCATATCACTACAATTGATTCTCTAATTATGCCTAAAAACAGGTCCTGTTAGAACACTACTACCTAAAGAACAATTCAAGCAAGCAACTTGTAGATCAAATTTAGATGCCTAAATGTTTATGAAAATATTTGAGGTTGATAAAGGATGAAGTTTGGATTACAAACTTTAACCAGAAGCAATTTCAAACAATCTGCATAACATTTAGTGCTTCAAAATTGATCCTAAAGTGGGCTGTGTAGGCAGACATAAGAAGTATGTTGACTTTTTAAGTTCACAATTAGGTTGACTTTATTGAAATTCCACTGATTAATGCTTGATCTAAATGTGATATTAAGCTAAATTGAGACAGAATTATCTTACCTACATCTAAAATCTAGCAACTAATAATGATCACAGTAGCAGAAATATACACAAGGAATTCAGAAATGAAAATTAATGCTCCTTTTGACCTTTTATCTAATATTCTACAAGTTTAATACCTGAGCTAGCTTAATCTAATCTAATGTATGCTACTGAAACAAAGAAATCTCAGGTAACTCAGCCAATTCACACAAAGTAACACAGATCCAAACACCCCTTATACTATCAAATAACACTACAACTAATTGATTCAAGCTATTAATCTCAGAACTACATAACAACCTAACTAAGAAATCACTATTAGAAGCTAGATTAATAGCAATTTTCAACAAATAGCTACTGGAATTTAGAAACACAGATCTATCAAAATCAATACAGTAAAGTACTAATTCTACTCTGCACATACAATAGCATAAAAACAACACTAATGAGGCTACAATTAACTAAATCAAACAACAACAAGCAGATAGTACTAATCTACACTAAGCCATCAGAATCATGCAAATATAAAAGTTAAAAAATAGGATTTAGATCATACAAATTGAACCTCAGCTAAACAGAGATGTAATCTGTTAGTGCAGATATTACGATATTTAATCTATAAAGTCTCGTTTGTTTTGATTGATGAAAACGTATAACTTGATACATAACGTAAAATGTACAAGTTACTTGATGACAAACGTATAACTTGATGACAAACGTATAACTTGATGACAAACGTATAATCATATTTTGTCTCAACACCTCTGAACGTCTCGAGTCATCGTATGCTACAACACAGGTTCGTACATGTTTGTTATGTGGCATTATGATCAAACCCCTTGGCCAACCATTTAGAATGACTAAAATACTTTAGGAGTCTTTAAGTATTGGTATGTGCTTATTCACATACCTTTTATTCACCATTATTAGACTATTTTAGACCAAAAAATAACGCGAAAAGCCAAAGATATCGTGTTTTTGTGTTTATGACTGTGCAGGTATGGATATTGCTAAAACATCACAAAAAGCAACCTAAAAGCCCAAAAAAAGAGCACGAGATGTGGAAAAGAGTTTGAAAGAGAAGCAAAAGAAGAAATCTACTCATGAAAAGCCCGTGAAGATGAATTATTTCTCAAAGGCTCAAGAAAGTACAAGAGACACTTAATCAAAGCTCATTGATGATTATGAAGCTATAACTTTCTAAATCCGAGCAAGTGATCACTTTTACATTATTGAAGATCTTTGGAAAGCTCGTCAACACATCACCTCAAAGTTACAAGGACTATAGTCGTGTTTTAGAAAGTTAAGATAGTGTCGTATCTCTAGTTTATGCTTTGTATGAACAAAATTATAAAGACTAAGGGGCTAAGTGCAAAATGTAAAACAAGGGATTAGTCACCTAGACTCCCTTAAATACCACCCCATGGCCTCATTTAGTCTTGGTTAGTTTTTTAGTTTTGGTTAGAATTTAGTTTATTTTCATGTTGTAGTGTAAGATTTTAATACAAGCTTTTTATTTCATGTCCAAGTCTTTTACTTTGCTTATTTCCTAGCTTATTTGCATCTTCTTCTCATCTTATTCAAGCTTCTTACTTCTATCTTGATTCAATATAAGCTCATATAAGTGTTGCACCACCTTTGCATGAAAAGAAATTTTCGTGCCTTATGATTATGACTTGAGCTTATTTGGGTTTTGCTAGCTTGTGAGAGCTTTTGTTACATTTTTCTTTAGCTTATTTACAAGTTTTAAAGTCGTTACATTTAGCTTTTTAATCCTTCTTTTGAGTCTAAACTAGCTTTTTAGTTACAAGCCCTAGAAATATGTTTTGCTTATTTTGATTAGTTGCGTTTTCTATAGCTTATTTTGAGTATTGGTCTTGCTTAATATTGAGTCTAAACAAGTTTTCATTAAGTTTTTATAAAAATTTCACGTAAAAAATAATAGTTCGTATTCCTTAAAACCCAAGATAGCGAGTTTGGTAATTAGGGTTTAGTAGCGAGTATGGTTCAATTTACATAGCGAGTAAGCTGTTTTCTCATGTTCTAGCGAGTATTGTGCTTGGCTAGTTTTTCCTAGCGAGTTTGATCTCAAGGTCTAGCGAGTTTGTTGTTTATTTTTAAGCTTAGCGAGTTTGGTTTTCTCAGAGTCTAGCGAGTTTAGTTTTTATCATTTGTTAGCGAGTTTAGTTAAAAGGTTAGCGAGTATGATTTTTATTGTGAGTCTAGCGAGTTTGTTGTTCTCATAATAGTCTAGCGAGTTTGCTTTTATTTATGAGCCTAGCGAGTTTGTCCTTTAAATTTGTTAGCGAGTTTAGTTTTTATCTTAGGGTAGCGAGTTTGGTCCAAAGTTTTACTTAGCGAGTTTCAATTTTCTTTTACATAGCGAGTTTAGAGTTTTAGATAGCGAGTTTTGTTTCTAATTTTCATAGCAAGTTTGGTCCCAAGTTTAGAATAGCAAGTTTCATATTTATTGTGTCTTAGCGAGTTTAGATTTTTATTTACTTCAGTTTTCGAGTCTTAGTCTTTTATTGTCGTGTCTTGTTTATTTCTTAAGCCGAGCTAGGCTTATTGGCACTCCATCGTTCATCGAGTGGAGTTTACTTTTATTTATTTCTTACCGTTATTCTGTCGAATTTTCTTTTAAACTTTTTAACTTAGTTTAATTTTCTTTCATTAATTAAATACAAAACAACAAAAACATTTTCTTTATTTCTTTCTTTCTTAGTTTAAACTTTTATTTCTTTTTTGCTTTACTTAGTCTCATGTTTTCTTTCATAGTTAAACTTATTTCCTTTCTTATCGTTCTTTATTTCATTTAAACTTTATGCAAACCTTTCTTAGTATAACTAAAACAAATTCACATATTTTAAACCATTCATCGCACATAACTCACGACTTGAGTGACTAGATCAATTTCAATGCTCGTTGGGACAACGATACCTAGTGGTTCTTGCTTTCACTAGCTTAGAAATGCTACATCAAGTATTTTAGGTGTCAAAGTACACTTTAGGTGTTAAATAGAATAAGTGCCACATTAGGTGTCTAGATAATATTAGTAAGTTTACAATATATAAAAATGTGTCTTATAACAACATAAGTACATAAAACATTTTTAGTCACTTACTAAATATTATATAGCTAGCTAATATATATTTCATATACTAGTAACTTACCTTTTTAAGTTATTATATACATTTGTCTAAATGTATTTTTCATGATATGGAAAACACTCTTTTATTAACTCATGTATAGTGTCATCTAAATTGGAAAGAATCTTGATTTGACTAGACATAAATATAGAAATATATTTGGTTTATGTCTTTGTCATAGATCTTGTAAGATATGTCATAGATCTTGTAGTTGACTTAGAAGATCTTGATGTGACTAGAGATAAATATAGTAAGATATTTGGAACATGGTTTTGGAACATAGTTTATATCTATGTTAGTTTTGGAAAGTAGTTTTGGAAAACCACTTTGTTAGTTTGCCTATAAATCGGAGTTCATGGTTTACTTATGAACTTGATGAAAAACAACACACACATAGATAAGTAGAAAACCATGTAGCAACATCAATCAATCACCCTTTCCATAATGATCATAATTTTACTAACTCTCATTATGTTGTAAGCATACTTCATGATCCACCAAGAAGGTTAGAAGATCTTGAAGTCATCATTCATTCAAGTATACCAACATATGAAGATTCAAGGGCACTTGACATCCTCAATGATTGAAGACTTCTTATTCAAGAAGTTCATTTAGATTAGGCATCTATATCCATTAGACTTTTATGTCATGGATCATCATTGTATCATCATAATATAGATTAGATGGTTTATGTGTTTGTGCCATAAAACACAAGGTTTTTATGTTGGGCCACAAAACATAGCGGGAGTGGTTGTACCCTTGGAAAAGAACTCGACATCTAGCTTAGTGTCGGAAATATTGTATAGGCGACGTTAGGAGTGGTTGTACCTTTGTAAAAGAACCCGGTATCTAGCTTTGTATCGGATAAAGTGTAAGCGACGATTGTAAGGTTTTCTCCGCCGAGAATGGAGCTTGTTGATCTAGTGAAGTAACTCTTGAGTTAGGTACTCGGGGAATGGAGTAGGGCGGAAAGGAGATCCGTGACCGAACCACTATAAATCCTCGTGTTGGGTTTGCGCTTTCTTTTACTTATTGCTTTACTTTAATGTTTGCATTATGTGATTACTTCTGTTGTGACTTGTTGATTGTACTTGTGAGATAAGATGTTTTAAGTTATGCTAGTCACTAACTACATGTAACATCTTTCATATTAGAACAAGCTAAAATGGATATTTGATACAACAAGTTTTAAAGTTTTTAACGGGTAAACTATTCAACCCCCCATCTAGTTTTTCACAATTGGTACCAGAGCCTCGCAGCTCTTATTTTCAAAACAAATGGTTTTTAAAATGGAGTACGATCTATGTATCAAATTACCATTGAAGCGGAATATAATATGAAAAATGTTTCGCTAAAGTATACTTAGAAATTTTGTTGTTAAATGTTACTTTGTATACAAGCTTGAAGGTGTCCTTGAAAAATAAAAGAAAACATTTCTTAAAATTTGTAAGTGTCAAATTATGTGGTTAGAGCTAATGTACGTAAACTACGGTTTTAAAAATAGTGTTCAGGTTAAGTATAAATTTAGTTGAAAAATCACCTCCGTAAATGTTTAGATAAGTCACATAAGAAGAAATGATGTTAAAATAGGTGTATTATATGTTTACTAACTAATCTAGTAAGTCCTACACATTTTCGCTATGCGAAATACATGTTTTTAACATTCTGTGACATTTTGTTACAGCAGACCCGCGGATCACGCGGAACCCTCTGAAGGGTTCCTTGCCCTTTGGAGAAAGGTTCCTTGGTCTGCACAGTACACAGTTTTTGTCAAACTTCAAAAATTCATAACAAATTAAGTAAGTCCGTAGGAGTCGAGCCACCTATCAATTTAAAGGTAATTGAGTCTACTTTCAATTAAAAATAACCTTATGAGCTAAATCTAATCTGAAGTCAGTAGAATGAACCAAATACTTCAGCGTGTTCAAAATATCAAGTTTCGTTTTGACAGAGAAACTCAAACTTTTGAGTTAGGCAATATAAGTTAGTATCCTTTGAACATTGACATGATTTTCTTTGAAACTAAAGAATTTTGTGATATTCATATATATAAAGGAAACTAATCAAGCTTGGCATACATCGTCATATTTAAACGCAAAGTGACGAAAAGTATATTTCTTTTTATGATATGCTAAATGACTACTTGTTTAAGTTGTATACATATATGTTATTTGCTTATTGAAAATTGTGATTGCATTTGTTTATTTGTGATTCATGAGTGTCAATCTTGTCATGATATTCATTTGCTTGTTTGTCGATTTCATGTTTATACACAATAGGATATTTGCTAGATTGTGTGTACTAAGTTGAAAATTTGTGTTTGTATTGCTTATTGATTTAGATATTCTTCCTTGCATATGTTATGTGATTATTTTGCATAATTCACTTAGGAATGAGAATTAAGTAATATTAATTAAATATCTTGGAATATTGTCAAGCGTCTAAATGAGTCACTACATTTTTAAACATGTAGTATTCTTGTAAAATGGTGTTTGGTATATATGTTTCTAAAATAATGTTTAATGAATATGTCGTGCTATAAGATAGAAACTCATCTTTGATTGATCATGTAAACTAACCGTATCATGTTTGGACAATAACACTTTGTTGTTATAAATTTTCAATGCTTAGCTTAATTTCCATTTATGGTAAGCTCATAATCCTCGGCTTGATCTATATGCTAACATGTGTTAGAATATGTGTTTTCGTTTTTAATCTATCACATCTAATTAGGTGCATATGTTCCAAGTATTATTAGGATATTTGAATGGGTTTCAGGAGTCAATAAATGTCCATTGTTAAGGAGTGTTTGGCACTGCTTGAAATTTGAACAATTTGGTAGTTAAATAATGTGTTTCAAGGGTATATGTACTTCTAGGATCTCTTGTAATCTTTGGACAATGTCTTGTACTAACGGATATGCAGGTAGACAACATTTGGGATGTTGTCAAATTTTCTAGTTTATGGATATTTCACTAAGTATAGTGAAATTCGCTAGGCCCCGGTCAAAGTCTAACGGTTAGAGTATTTCTATATCCAATTTTTGCATTTCCTAATCAGTTCTATATTTAAGTTTATGTTTTGGGAATTTTCGGAAAATTTGGAAATCGTCTCGACCTCGAAAAACCTGGTCTGTCCACTTTTCTGGGCTTGGCGGATATGGCGGAACCAAATATTGGGTTCTGCCAGTGCATTTTATGGGTACTCCAGAATTTGGCCCAACGGACCAGGCGGAATTGGTTCCGCCTGTGTATTCGTATGGTTCCGCCAGTCCTGCAGATTCTTTTTTAAATTTTCATTTAAATCCCTCTCCCAAGATCACTCACTTTCATCACTAGGATTCTTCTCACTGTTGTTCACTCATATTAGGATTAGGATATTTCACTGGCACCTATAAGATAATCATCTATAATAATACTTTAAAACTTCAGAAGAATGATCCAAGATACCTTTCTCCTTAGAGGAAGGAATCCGGAAACTTGTTCCTTGCAATCCTCGAACCATTGAGTATTTGTGATCACTACACACACTCACTGCATTCTTTCATCCTTAACTCATCCTTCATCCATTAACTTCACTTATTTGGTGACTTGACAACTTTCTAACTAATCCGGACTCATTATTTACAAAGATTACATATAATATCTAAATCACAAGTCTAACTTATGACTATAGATATTGTCTTGTATCTACATATGTTACCTCACTTGGTTAAAATGAAAATAATGTGTCATCCTTCAAGACGATAAGGATTTACATCGAGTCATAACTTACTCTTAAGTTATAGATGAATTATCGAGTCTTGCTATCCTTTTATGCTATCCAATCTCAACTAAGAAGGATTGACAACTTAAGTATTTCGTTCGAAATATTCAATTAAACTTGACTTACTACCGTAGTCATTAAAAGTCATATCCGAAAAATCAACACCCAAGTATTTTAACAATGTTTGTTAAAACACTCATCACGACTAGAACATTTATCATAGTATTCTCCCAATCAATAGGAACAAAAACAAATGTCAATAGGTTTTCATCCTTAAATATTTAGCACTTAAGTTCACTTGTTCTTTCACCATCATCTCATCACATTCACCTTGTGATATATCTCAGCCCATAAGCTTCACAAACATGAGCAAAACTTCAAGCACCTCACCCGCTAGTCGTACCAACCAATGGATCACAACAAATTAGGATTCATCCTTCTTCACTTTCAACATCTATGAAACTTAAGTACTTCCATAGCACAACAAACCTCTACATCACCACATCCTTCTTTAGACACACTAGAAGAGCTACCACCTATATAAACCAATCCACGATCCTTATCTTTATTTGAATCCATTGAGTGCATTGCTCAAAAAGCCCTTTGTCTAAACACTCGTTAAACAAACTCAACCATACTTTAACACCTAAAGTATTAGAACCTTCACCACCAAATGAGCATGAAGCGCACATTCAATTACACTAGGTTTAAGTAGTACTTCTTTCACAAGTTATCAAAGTATTGGTAATACTTTTAACTTCTGCATATGTTTCATTATACTTGCAAATCAACATTGTTAACACATATGTTAAAATGCAACTATCAAGCCAACTCATACCCTGAGCAACAATGATCTGAAGATACACATAAGAAACTCGAGTAACTTTCTATCATATAGTTTAAACCTGTGCACAATCCACGGTATAATCTCTACAATCTCTAGAGCATACACAAGATCTAATGAAGTGTAATGTCACTTAGATTCTATTTCCAAGAGCTTCTTAAGAACTTCTTAACATATCCGTTATCACACACAAAACATTCTTGCTTGAGAGACAAATCACTTGCGAAATAACACATATTAACGCTCAACATAAAGAGAGCTCATTTAGATCATGTCAACCATAGATTCCAAACACAAAGATTAAAACTTTTGCATTACACCATACATGTGTCGTTTACATGTTATTTAGGCATCTTAAATATCATGATAAATATTTGATGATTAAGATGTAAACCTTGAAAGTTTTGTTGCATGCATATATGTTTCATTAACTTCAAATAACATTTTAAAACATATGTTAAATGCAACTCAAAGCACCTCATAACCTGAGCAACAATGACTCTTGAGAGTAAACATAAGAAACTCGGTAAATCTTGCGTCATCATCTGTTAAACCTTGTGCACTCCACGGTTAAATCCTAACATTCTAGAGCATACACAAGATCTTGAAGCTGTAATTTCACTTAGAGTTCTGTCCAAAAGCTCTTAAGAACGTCTTAACATATCGTTATCACCAAAACACATCTCTTGTCTTTGGATGTCCAAATCACTGCGTAACAAGTATTAAACTCAACATAAAAGATGTCTCACTTAGATCATCAACATAGATTCCAAACACAAAATTAAAATCTTTTGATTACATCATACATGTGTCGTGTTACATTTATTTAGCATCTTAACATATCCATGATAAAATTTGATTTTATTCAGTGTCAAACTTGAAAGTTTTGTTGCATGCTTAATTTCATTAACTCAAATCAACATTAACAAGCATTTAACCAATGCATTCAAAGCCAACCACTACACCCTGGCAACAATGACTCTGAAGTACATAAGAAAATCGAGTAATTCTCCTGCTCATCATCTAGTTAACCTTGGCAACATCCACGGTAATCACTGACACATCTCTAGGGCATACACAAGATCTATTTAAGTGTAATTCACTAGATATCTATCCAAAGCTTTCTTAAGACGTTCTTAATCATATTCTGTTATCACACAAAATCTCTTGTCTTGAGACGCAAATCATTGTAACACATACTTAAACTCAACATAAAGAATGTTCGACTTTAGATCATCAACAATAGATTCAACCAAAGATTAAAATCTTTTGCATATAACATACATGGCTCGTTTACCATGTTTATTTAGCATCTTAACATATCATGATAAATATTGATGATTCAAGTGTAAACCTTGGAAAGGTTTTGCTGAATGTTATAATGTTCATATAAACTTCAAATCAACATTTTAACACACATATGTATAAAATGGCAATCTCAAAAGCCAACCTCATACACCCTGAGCAACAATGACTACTTGAAGAGTACACATAAGAAACTCGAGTAAATTCCTCTTGCTCATCATCTAGTTTAAACCTTGTGCACATCCACGGTTAATCCTACACATCTCTAGAGCATACACAAGATCTATTGAAGCTAGTAATTTCACTTAGATTCCTGTTCCAAAGAGCTTTCTTAAGAACGTTCTTAACATATTCCGTTATCACACACAAACACATCTCTTGGTCTTGGATGACCAAATCACTTGCGTAACACATACTTAAACTCAACATAAAAGATGTCTCACTTTAGATCATTCAACCATAGATTCCAAACACAAAGATTAAAATCTTTTGCATTACACATACATGTGTCGTTTACATGTTATTTAGGCATCTTAACATATCCATGATAAATATTTGATTGATTCATATGTAAACCTTGGAAAGGTTTTGTCTGCATGCTTATATGTTTCATGCTACTAAATGTTAACATGATTTATATGATATTTTCATTCTTTATTTTTATGATGTTTTGCATGATTAACATGTTACTTGTTAACTCATGATATGTCATTTTAATACATGATGCTTTTATATGATATTCATATATTTGAAAGCTTGTGTGTTTTGCTGTTATTTATTAGATCCATGCTTAGGATGTTCTACATAATACTTGCTCCAAAATGTTATCATTTAAACATGAGTTGCATAAATTTTTCGTCTTGTTTCTTTCGTGACTTTGTCACACTATTTGTTCACTTCGTGTGCACTTATAATTTGTCAATGTACTTGTGATATGATAAATATTTAGAAGTCGTTTTATCATACAAATTAGTCACATAGATTGTTATATGCTTAAGTGTCGAAGCTTAACAACAAAACAATTTCACAATGAAGTGTTTTAAATAAATGTCATACTCTTGCTTAGCATGATTATTTGTCTTGTTGCTATGTGGTAACTTTATGTCTCGTAGTCGAATGCGTTGTTTGTATTAGATAATATCTTTAGACTTTTATCTTGTTGACATCTTTTGTCACTAAGAAATTTGTTTTAGTGGATTGAGAACTAATCATTTGCCATCTCACATCGTTCTAGCTTTTATATGCTCATCTCGCATAACTGTAATCCCTTTATTGCTACTGATGCGTGGTTTTGTGACCTTACAACAGGTTTTACCTCTCGAGGGATCTCAAGAGGCTTACAACCCCACCAGGCAGTGTACCTGACCGACGTAGTATAGGATAGTGGTAAGTAAGGGGGATTGATCATTCTCTCACAGGGAATAGTGTTCGTTAGGGTAGAAAAGCTACTCTAATAGGTCTTAAGGGTGGAAGGAAGATTGCTTTTTGTATGTGTTATGTTTGTGATGGAAAGCAAGTGAAAAATCGCGGAAGAAGGGGCGAATTAGGTTGCTGTAGGTCGACTAACCCCAAGTTTACTACTTATGCAAATTAAAAGTAAAATAAAGTATCTAAACTGATTGTGGGTTGTGAAAACAATATGGAGAAAGTTGAGCGTGTTTACTTAGATTTCATTACTCCCGTAACACAGTCTTTTACCGGGTTAATTGGATAATGCTGGTGGGACTTGTGTAGATAAGGTGTATATCCTAATAACTCATGGAGTGGCATGACATATCTCTCTGAGGGTGGCGGTGAGGGCTGGTAGATCTCGCCCTATGCCATGCACGGCGACACCATAGGGGTTTTTAAACAGTGGGCTCATGCGTAAAGATACCTTAATAGCGCTAGTATGCCTTGGTACATATTCCAAGCGTTCACAGGCCACGTTGACCAATAAAGGGAGGTGGTCCAGTTTTCTGAGCCTAACATTGCATGGAAACAATCAATCCCAACAAAGCAACACACACACCAATCAACAATAGTTAGGTTTCCATTAGATCTAAGCAGAACACAAGAAGAATTTAGCGCTACACATGTTAATTAAAAGAAAGCAAAAGATTAATCAACCGAACAGCATACGACATACTTGATTGAGGATTGAAGTGAGACTTATCTTTAATTAAGCATGGAGGGCTGTCCAAAGGTGTTGAAAACCCGAAAAAAGTACAGGGAATTCGACTTCTAGTTTGCCGCTAAAAGTTCTCCACAAAGTTCCGACACTAATTGAAGATGAAAATTAGAAACTACTATATAATGTTTACAGCGCTACGGCGTCAGGTGGTATAAGGGGCTGACGCCGTCCAGCTCGCCGCCCAAGCTCTAAGTTCGTCGCGGATCGCCTAGACCACTCTGACGCCGGTCAGCCTTATAAACTCTTCTCTGGGCCGTCACTCTTTAACTCTCTACTCCCCTGGACCGGCCTACTTTCATACAGCCTGACGGCCGTCAGTGCTGTTAAACCTCTGGGCCCCGTCATTTTGAAAATTGGATTCCATCTTTGTTCATTACTTGCCCCCCCCCCTTCTGACGGCGTCACCTGTGACTTTGACGCCGCTCAGGGTTGCTAAATCTTCAATTTTTGAGACTTTGTCGTTTTCTTCACTTTTATGCTCCGAAAAACGTCCGAATATGCATGTTTTCCAGAATTCCTCTCAAAAGTACCTAAAATGACAAAAGGAACGATTCTACGGGCAATACATCTTGATCACATGTTATGACGAATTAGGGTTAAAATGACCCCCCTAAAAGCGTAACGTGCTCTGCATCAAGATACCCCTTCTACACGTTGGGAGATTTTGCTTGCCTCAAGCAAATGCTTTATTCCACATCAGCAAACATGAGTTAGGGGTCATTTAACACGAATATAATAGTAATTAGCAACAAATAGTTATTAGACCCTAATCTTAAGCACAGCACGGAAATCAGTACACTACACCTCACAAATAGGTTTGGATTTCGTCACATCGCCTCAATGTCATAAGTTATCATCTCATAAATGGAAGCGGAAAATAACACCTCATACCTGTCATAGCAAATAGATTACCATAGGCTTTGGCGAGAGGATCAATTTACTCCTGGCCAACTAGGGTAAGGCACCTAGAGGGATAACTATCAAAGAGGCTTTATGAAAGGTGTAAGCGTAAGGTGTAGGGAGTATCGATAACACGTTTGGTTGGACCATAAGGGTATTTAGTGGTTGGCAGCTAATTATCCATGATCAAATACATGCACATCTACCATCATTGCTTAATCAAGACTCGATCAACTTTTTTTGTTTTTTTTTTTTTTTTTTTTTTTGCTGAAAAATGAAATAACAAAAACAAAAAAGGAACATAAAAGAACGGGGATGTAGTCCGTAAGGTATTTCTTCTGTCTTTATCATAGTTTTTTTGGTATTTTTCTTATTTTTATTTTTTTTTATTTTTTTTTTCATACACTCTTGCCCTACCATCCAAGAATAATACCATTCAATAGGGGTTGCATTCCCCTTACACTTGATCTTTACACTAACTTTACAATCACTGATTCTAATGACTCGAATTTAGATAATCCGAAAGAATTGGGAGTACTTCTTTAAATATTGTAGCACGTACATGGGGGTAATAATGTTGTTCTTCCCCATTACTTCATCACACTAGTACTTTACCCATGAGTCCCAATCGTCCCAAAACAATATGTACAAGGATATGACTTAACTTAGCAACCATGTAATTGACCGGATATTTAACAAAGGGTTTAACAAATTTTTTCACAATAATGCACCAAAGGTGGGTGCATACAAGGTAGGCTAAGGCGATTTGGGTGTACATTTAGTGGGGTGTAAACAAATTCTCACTTTGAGTAAGATGCTCAAAGGTCGAAACGAAAGGATAGGCTCGGAGGGGTGTACTAGGGGTATCGTGTACCAAAAATGGATACAACGCAAAGGGTGTGGGAGAATTACTTGACTAATGAAGTCAATGTAATTATAACAAAAATGCGGGTGTAAAACAATGGGTTAATCCTAATGCCTGTTATCATGTAGTAGATCTTAACTACACGAATGTAGTCTCACTTGTGGATTTGAGATGGTCCTAACGCAAGTTCTAGAATCTAAATACTACCGGTACACACATCATAGCACCAAAGATGGATGCTTTTCCTACCAATTCTAGGGGCGAACCTCACATATTTGGGGTGGAAAAATTTTTAGTGGTACGGTTTTTTGCTAGTCATACAATTTCGTATCCATGAGATGCTCATTAAGATCAAGGTTTCACTTCTAAATATTGTAAAAAATTTTAAATTGGCGCTAAAATTGCCCTAACAAATATTTCTCTTGGTTTTATTACAAATTTACTATCAAACAAAGCAAAACATCAAGCATAGGTATATTCTCAACGGTGCTTTCATTTACCCCCCTTACACTTAAACTGAACATTGTCTCCAATGTTCAACTAAAAGACGTAAAAGTAAATAAGATGAAAGAATGAAATCAAATACTCCCCTGAATCGTTTGTTGTGGATAGTGATGTAACATGGTTAGATCTTCTTCCAAGATAGACGAACGTTCAAAGCTTCCCTTCCAAAATAATAAACGTCTTCTTGTCCAAAATAACCTGTTAACCTGAAAAAGATAAAGGCCAACCTCGCGTAAAATCGGCGGTAAAATCTACATAATAAGATATAATGCTTGTGGAATGAATATTTTGCAGAATTCCTGGAGATTATAAGTTAAAGAATTGACAAAACTTTTTAGGTTTCCGGAAAAATACAAAACTTTCAAAAATTGCAGAAAATTATAACCTGACGCCGTCAGGTGTTAATCCTGACGCCGTCAGAAAGTTCTGACAGAATTCTCATGTTAAGTTTCCGGGAAAAATTCTGGAAAAACTGGATCTTACTTCCTGGAATTCCTGCAAAAATTCATTATGACTCGATACAAGCATTTGACTCAAACAAGTACTAATATGTAGGTTAATTACATTGTTATGATTCATGTTCATTCGTTCTTTATAAACCGATTTAGATTTCCCTTACACTTATCTTTTGTAAAATACCTTTATATGTAGTTAAGACGAAGTTAAAAACAAAATAAAGGATTTTCACAATTTAATTTGAAGCATGAATCAATAATCAAGAAATATAACTTACATACGGAAACAAATAAAATCAAATAAACACACAAAAACACACAAAACATGGGTTGCCTCCCAAGAATCGCTTTTCTTTATTAACGAGTCTTGTAGCTAGACTCAAAGTCACCGTACGTTACGTGACTTCGTCGTTGGTCTCGGTTCCTAAGTCATCCTCTTTTCCGGTTTTGTATTCGGGCCCTAAGTTCAAACAATCCTTATAGAAACCGAAAATCCTTTTCATGACATAGTCTACTCCCTTACGTCTATCCTCATCATTCCTATAGTAAACCGCTTGTTTGAGCTCCTTCTCAACGTTTGACAAGTGTTGGTATTGCTCTATCTTGTACGGCATTTGGTAGTTCACCTCATCGGTCTCATCCTTAAATGTGACTATCCCTAAGGAAGGTTCATGAGTCATTCTAGAGACCTCGATAAATGGTTTGCCTAAGACTACTTGGGTCACACTTGCATCGATTATTGGGCGGATATCTTCTACAATTACAAAGTCGGTGACATAGGTAAAGTTTCCTACATAAACCGGTAATCCTTTAACTCTTCCCGTGAAGTTACTAATCCACCCCTTATCGGGAAACACTCTATACCCTAGTTGACTTTTCATTATCAAATTGTATTGAGCTCTAGTCATGATGTTAATGGGTGATCTAGGGTCAATGTACGCTTTCCAAATATGCAAATGCCCGATGTTGCATGGTATGTTGAGATTAGATGGATTGCCCACCTTGAAAATTGGGTTACCTAGGATGTATGGGGTCTCGGAGTCATCGAATAGATTCTTATGATATGCTCGCTCTTCCTTAGTGGGTAACCTATTGAAGAAGTCTTCCTCTTCTACTACTTCTTCTATCTTCCTATCATCCTCTATCTCCTTAACATCATCCTTTGATTCGTTATCATTCTCACTCCTATCAATTGGTCTAATGGTCTCAACGTTGACGAAGTGGACATGTTTGGATGAAGAGGGGTCCTTGATTTGTGGTTCGCTATTGGTGTTTCTAGCGTCCTTATGTGGGGGTGATAGCACTTGGTTGTTGAGGGCTTTCAACAAGTTGTCAATCTTATTGGTCATCTCTACTTGTTGTTGATTAAATTCGGATGTGAATTTAGCTATGTGAGCTTCTTGAGATGCCATAAAATTGGACATCAATCCTTCAAAGTTGTTGGTACTACCATAGTTGTTGGAAGGATTGTTGTTGAAGGTACGGTTTGAGGAATTACCGTTGGATTGAAACCGGTTAGGTGGGTTGGAAGAATTGTTTTGGGGTGCGTTTTGGTTTGACTTCCACCTAAGGTTGGGGTGATTTTTCCATGAGGGGTTGTATGAATCTCCATAAGGGTTTGGCTCGGGTTTGAAAGTGTACCACTTATCTCCCGCTCCGTCGGTACGCGTGGATGCGTAGTCCGCAAAAGCTTGTTCGGGGAGTTCCATGCAATCACGAGTGTCGTGGGGACCACTACATAATTCGCACGAAGAAGTGATTTTGTTCACTTGGCTTGAAGGTTTAGGAGCTTCGTAGGATTTCATGAGAAACTTGACTTGGTCTTCAAGTTCTATGATCCTACGGTCGGAAGTGCTTGAATTATTCGAAGGCAAAGATATTGCCTTGACCGTTTTATTCAAATCACGGGGATCATTCCAACTTTCGTTGTCATATAGAGCAAGATCTTCTAGGAGATCCCATGATTGTTCCGCACTTAGATCACGTAGCTTGCCACCGGCCGCTTGGTCAATGGTTTGCCTCGTGTGGAGATTGATGTGGTCATAGAAGATTTGGACTTGGAGCCAAAGGTCTATGCCATGATGAGGGACTTTTTGGAGTAAGTCCTTGAATCGAGTCCATGCCTCGTAGAGGGTTTCGCCTTGGCGTTGTTGGAACGCCAAGATATCATTCCTTAGCTTGGTAGTTCTCCCCGGTGGGAAAAATTGAGCAAGGAAACGAGTTGTGAGATCGTCCCAAGAGGTGATGGATCCTGCGGGAAGTCGCTCAAGCCATTGACTAGCTTGGTCCCGTAGAGAGAATTGGAAGAGACGCAATCGGGTCGTCTCTCGAGTTGCAACATCAAGGTCTATGGAATCTACGATTTTGAGGAAATCCTTGAGATGTTGGTTTGGATCTTCGGAACGAAGTCCATGGAATGCGCATCCGCTTTGCACCAACCGGATGGTGTCGGATCGCAAGGGAGTGACATTGGCTCCTTGAGTGAGCTCAATGGTGTTTCGATAGCCAAGGTGGCTAGGTCGGGAATACTCTCCTAAGGTGCGGGGTCTAGGAGGTTGGTTTGGTTGTGGTGGGTGGTTTGGTTGAATTAGGTTGTTGGGATCAAGGATGTTACCACCTTCCATGATGGCGGATGGTAAAGATTACGAACAAAAACACGAAGAAAAAAATAGACTAAAGAAATCCTAGAAAAAGAAAATAAAAAATATCACTAGAAAGGATTCTAGCGAGTAGACCTAAAGAAATAAAAAATTCTACCTAAACAATAACTATTCCCCGGCAGCAGCGCCAAAAACTTGATGCGTGGTTTTGTGACCTTACAACAGGTTTTACCTCTCGAGGGATCTCAAGAGGCTTACAACCCCACCAGGCAGTGTACCTGACCGATGTAGTATAGGATAGTGGTAAGTACGGGGGATTGATCGTTCTCTCACAGGGAATAGTGTTCGTTAGGATAGAAAAGCTACTCTAATAGGTCTAAGGGTGGAGGGAAGATTCTTTTTGTATTTTTATGTTTTATGGAAAGCAATTAAAATCTCGGTTTTTAGAGGAAGGGCGGAATTAGTTGCTAGTCAACTAACCCAAGATTACTACTTTTGCAAATTAAAATAAAATAAATATCTAAACTATTGTGGTTGTGAAAACAATATGGAGAAAGTTGTGTTTACTTA